>WNWK01020959.1:5000-34880 GCA_009830355.1 Cherax destructor | reverse complement strand
GTGTTGTGATGAAGTGATCGCTTTAATGTAATTGGAAATAATTTTGATGTGGGAGTTATGGTGCGATGTTATTGTTCTTTTGTTGGGTTGATGTTGTTGGATAAGATGTTTGTTTTTTGGGGTATAGGTGCGTGGTTGTCTGGAAGGAGGGTTGATTTTTGTTGTGATCGTAGTGATGGCTTAATTTTTGGTAATAATTTGATGTTGTGATAGTGATGGGAGATGTTTATTGTTGTGGTAGTAATGGTGTTATTTTTTTTGGGCGGTGGAGGGTGTTGATGTTTGTTGTGATGGTATGATGGTGTTGATGTTTGTTGGGATGGACTGATTGTGTTGATGTTTGTTGTGATGATGTTGATGTTTGTTGTTGGGGTAGTGATAGTGCTGATGTTCGTTGTAGTTGTGGTAGTGATGGTGTTGATGTTTGTTGTGATGTTAGTGATGGTGTTAATGTTTGCTTTTGTGGTAGTGATGGTGTTGATGTTTGTTGCTGTGAAAGTGATGGTGTTGATGTTTGTTGTTGTGGTATTGATGGCGTTGATGTTTGTTATTGTGGTAGTGATGGTGCTGATGTTTGTTGTTGCGATATTGATGGTGTTGATGTTTGTTGTTGTTGTAGTGATAGTGTTGATGTTTGTTGTTGTGGCAGTGATGGTGTAGATGTTTGTTGTTGTGGTAGTGATGGTGTTGATGTTTGTTGTTGTGGTAGTGATGGTGTTGATGTTTGTTGTTGTGGTACTGATGGTGTAGATGTTTGTTGTTGTGGTAATGATATTGTTGATGTTTGTTGTTGTGGTAGTGATGGTGTTGATTGTTGTTGTGGTAGTGATGGTGTTGATATTTGTTGTTGTGGTAGTGATGGTGTTGATGTTTGTTGCTGTGGTAGTGATGGTGTTGATGTTTGTTGTGGTAGTGATGGTATTTGTGTTTGTTGTGGTAGTGATGGTGTTGATGTTAGTTGTTGTGGTAGTGATGGTGTGTATGTTTGTTGTGGAAGTGATGATATTGATGTTTGTTGTGGTAGTGATGGTGTTGATGCATGTTGTTGTGGTAGTGATGGTGTTGATGTTTTTTGTGGTAGTGATAGTATTGATGTTTGTTGTGATGGTAGTGATGGTGTTAAAGTTTGTGATAATGAAGTTTGTTGTGGTAATAGTGATGGTGTTAATATTTGTGATAGTAAAGTTTGTTCCTGTAATAGTGTAAGTAAGTTTATTCAGGTATACACAAATACAGTTACATATATTATCATACATAGCAGCACATGTGAAGTACCAGTGTAGTAAAGTTATGAATTTTAGGGGAACTAGTAATAGACAGAATAAGGTGGATATTGGAGAGTCAGTGGCACTAGGTGACAAGGACAGCAATAGGTATAGTGGAAAAACAGAAATGAACAAGAAGAGTAAAGAGAAGGGAGGTTTTCTGAACATTTTTTATACTAATAGTCGTAGTGCGAGAAATAAGATGGACGAATTGAGATTAGTTGCAAGTGCAGGTAATATTGATGTTTTTGCAATAACTGAGACGTGGTTTAATATGAAAATCGGGACATGCCTGCTGAATGTCACATTCAGGGTTTTAAATTGTTCCAAGTAGACAGAAGTATCGGGAAGGGGGGATTGTGGCACTCTATGTCCGTAATCATTTAAATTGTTGCATAATAACGGGTATAAAGTCTGAATTAACACATACAGAGTCTGTCTGGATAGAATTTTCAGAGGGGTGTGAAAAATTGATTTTAGGCGTGATATATCGTCCTCCAAACTTAGATAGGGAACAAGGGAGACTACTCTGGGAGGAAATTGTTAAGGCCACAAGGCATGATAACGTAGTAATTCTAGGGGACTTTAACTTTAGTCAGATTGATTGGAATTTCTTGACAGGGAATTTAGAATCAAACGACTTTTTAGAAGTAGTTCAGGATTGCTTTTTGAAGCAGTTTGTGACAGAACCTACAAGGGGAAATAACCTACTTGACTTGGTTCTGGCAAACAAGGAATCTCTTGTAAATAATTTAGAAATTACAGACGAACTCGGCACAAGCGACCACAAGTCAATTACCTTTAGCATTGAATGGATGTATGATAGTAGGGATAATTCAGTAACAGTCCCAGACTTTCGCTTAGCAGATTATAATGGGCTTAGAGAACACTTATCAACTGTGGACTGGGGTAACGAAGAGAGCTATCAATATGACAGCTTTCTTAACACTATACACGCTGCCCAAAGAACATTTATCCCGTATAAAGAAATTAGATCAAGTAGAAATGACCCAAAATGGATGAATAATAGGCTCAAATACCTTTTAGGGCAGAAGAAAGGAATTTATAGGCGCATAAATAGAGGTGAGGGTCATCTTATAAATCAGTATACTGACATTAAGAAGGACGTTAAAAAGGGTATAAGAAAAGCTAAACGGGACTATGAAATTAAAGTTGCTAGGGATTCAAAAACTAACCCAAATTTTTTTTCCAGGTTTATAGAACAAAAGTTAGGGATAAGATAGGTCCCCTTAAAAATAACTCTGGGCATCTTACTGACAAGGAAAATGATATGTGCTCTATTTTTAATAATTATTTTCTCTCGGTTTTCACACAGGAAGACACTAATAATATCCCAGTAATGAATTTTTATAGTGGCCCTGAAGAAGAAAAAATATGTATTATCACAGTCACTAGCAAAATGGTTATGAAACAAGTAGACCGACTGAAACAAAATAAATCGCCGGGTCCTGATGAGCTTTTTGCAAGGGTTCTTAAGGAATGCAAAATGGAACTCTGTGAACCAATATCTAACATTTTTAATTTATCTCTTCAAACAAGTGTAGTGTCTGATATGTGGAAGATGGCTAATGTAATTCCTATGTTTAAAGCAGGGGACAAGTCACTACCGTCAAATTACCGCCCTATAAGCCTAACCTCAATTGTAGGCAAATTTCTAGAGTCAATTATAGCTGATATTATTATAAGCTATCTAGATAACCATAATTTGATTAATGATACTCAGCATGGATTCACGAGGGGCCGTTCCTGCCTATCTAATTTATTAACCTTCTTTAGTAATGCTTTTGAGGCTGTTAGATTTTAGTAAGGCTTTTGATAGAGTACCGCACCAGAGACTGTTAAAGAAAGTGACAGCTCATGGCACTGGGTGAAAAGTGCTGTCATGGATCGAGTCATGGCTCACCAATAGGAAGCAGAGTGTGTGCATAAATGGGGTTAGATCCTAGTGGGGATCTGTAACAAGTGGTGTTCCACAGGGATCAGTCTTAGGCCCGTTGTTGTTTATAATATATATCAATGACCTTGATGAGGGAATTACTAGTGATATGAGCAAATTCGCCGATGACATGAAGATAGGTAGGATAATTGATTCAAACGTAGATGTCAGGGAACTTCAGGAGGATTTCGACAAACTCAATTCCTGGTCAGAAAAGTGGCAGATGCAGTTCAATGTAGATAAATGCAAGGTTCTGAAGCTCGGGAGTGTCCATAACCCAAGCACTTATAAGTTAAATAACGTAGAACTTAGCCATACATATTGCGAAAAGGACTTGGGGTTTATAAGAACATAAGAACATAAGAACATAAGAAAGGAGGAACACTGCAGCAGGCCTGTTGGCCCATACTAGGCATGTCCTTCACAATCCATCCCACTAACAGAATAATTGCCCAACCTAATTTTCAATTCTACCCAAGAAATAAGCTTTGAAGATTCTATTAACTCAAGTGCGAGTCCCACTCAAATCCAACCCCTCTCACTCATGAATTTATCTAACCTAAATTTGAAACTACCCAAGGTCATAGCTTCAATGACCCTACTAGGCAGACTGTTCCACTCATCAACTACCCTATTTCCAAACCAATATTTTCCTATATCCTTTCTAAATCTAAACTTAAGAACATAAGAACATAAGAAAGGAGGAACACTGCAGCAGGCCTGTTGGCCCATACTAGGCAGGTCCTTCACAATCCGTCCCACTAACAGAATATTTGCTCAACCCAATTTTCAATGCTACCCAAGAAATAAGCTTTGACAATTCTACCCACTCATGCGCGAGTCCCACTCAAATCCAACCCCTCTCACTCATGAATTTATCCAACCTAAATTTGAAACTACCCAAGGTCCTAGCTTCAATAACCCTACTAGGCAGACTGTTCCACTCATCAACTACCCTATTTCCAAACCAATACTTTCCTATATCCTTTCTAAATCTAAACTTATCTAACTTGAATCCATTATTGCGGGTTCTCTTTTGGAGAGATATCCTCAAGACCTTATTTATATCCCCTTTGTTAATACCCATTTTCCACTTGTATACCTCGATCATGTCTCCCTCATTCTACGTCTTACAAGTGAATGTAATTTTAGGGTCTTCAATCTTTCTTCGTAAGGAAGATTTCTAATGCTATGTATTAATTTAGTCATTCTACGCTGAATGTTTTCTAACGAATTTATGTCCATTCTGTAATATGGAGACCAGAACTGAGCTGCGTAATCTAGGTGAGGCCTTACTAATGATGTATAAAGCTGTAATATAACCTCTGGACTTCTGTTGTTAACACTTCTTGATATAAATCCCAGTAATCTATTTGCCTTATTACGTACGCTTAGGCATTGCTGTCTTGGTTTAAGGTTGCTGCTTACCATCACCCCCAAGTCCTTCTCGCAATCTGTATGGCTAAGTTCTACGTTATTTAACTTATAAGTGCTTGGGTTATGGACACTCCCGAGCTTCAGAACCTTGCATTTATCTACATTGAACTGCATCTGCCACTTTTCTGACCACGAATTAAGTTTGTCTAAATCTTCCTGAAGTTCTATGACATCTATGTTTGAATCAATTATCCTACCTATCTTCGTGTCGTCGGCGAATTTGCTCATATCACTAGTAATTCCCTCATCAAGGTCATTGATATATATTATAAATAACAATGGGCCTAAGACTGATCCCTGTGGAACACCACTTGTTACAAGTCCCCATTCGGATTTAACCCCATTTATGCACACTCTCTGCTTCCTATTGGTGAGCCATGACTCGATCCATGACAGCACTTTTCCCCAATGCCATGAGCTGCCACTTTCTTTAACAGTCTCTGGTGCGGTACTCTATCAAAAGCCTTACTAAAGTCTAAATAAACAATATCGAATTCTTTATTGTGATCAACAGCTTCAAAAGCTTTACTGAAGAAGGTTAATAAATTAGATAGGCAGGAACGGCCCCTCGTGAATCCATGCTGGGTATCATTAATCAAATTATGGTTATCTAGATGGCTTCTAATAATATCAGCTATAATTGACTCTAGTAATTTGCCTACAATTGAGGTCAGGCTTATTGGGCGGTAATTTGACGGTAGTGACTTGTCCCCTGCTTTAAAAATAGGAATTACATTAGCCATCTTCCACATATCAGACACTACACCTGTTTGAAGAGATAAATTAAAAATGTTAGATATTGGTTCACAGAGTTCCATTTTGCATTCCTTAAGAATCCATTATTGCGGGTTCTCTCTTGGAGAGATATCCTCAAGACCTTATTTATATCCCCCTTATTAATACCCATCTTCCACTTATATACCTCGATCATGTCTCCCCTCATTCTTCGTCTTACAAGAACATAAGAACTAATGGTAAGCAGCAACCTTAAACCAAGACAGCAATGCCTAAGAGTACATAATAAGGCAAACAGATTACTGGGATTTATATCAATAAGTGTAAGCAACAGAAGTCCAGAGGTTATATTACAGATTTATACATCGTTAGTAAGGCCTCACCTAGATTACGCAGCTCAGTTCTGGTCTCCATATTACAGAATGGATATTAATTCGTTAGAAAACATTCAGCGTAGAATGACTAAATTAATACATAGCATTAGAAATCTTCCGAATGAGGAAAGATTGAAGACCCTAAAATTACATTCACTTGTCAGACGAAGAATGAGGGGAGACATGATCGAGGTAAACAAGTGGAAAATGGGTATTAACAAAGGGGATATAAATAAGGTCTTGAGGATATCTCTCCAAGAGAGAATCCGCAATAATGGATTCAAATTAGATAAGTTTAGATTTAGAAAGGATATAGGAAAGTATTGGTTTGGAAATAGGGTAGTTGATGAGTGGAACAGTCTGCCTAGTAGGGTTATTGAAGCAAGGACCTTGGGTAGTTTCAAATTTAGGTTGGATAAATTCATGAGTGAGAGGGGTTGGATTTGAGTGGTACTCGCACTTGAGTAATAGAATTATGAAATAGATGTTGTTGTTGTTGGGTAGCATTGAAGATTGGGTTGAACAAATATTCTGTTAGTGGGATGGAATGTGAAGGACCTGCCTAGTATGGGCAAACAGGCCTGCTGCAGTGTTCCTCCTTTCTTATGTTCTTATGTTCTTATGTTCTTACATGTGTAAAGACCAAGGATAATACAAAAAAGTCAGAAAGAGTGACTTATTTCCAGTGGGGTCCTTTGATGATATTAATATTTGTCATAGAGGAGTTTGTTGTGGTAATAGAGATGATGTTATTGTTTGTGATAGTGGAGTTTGTTGTGATGGTAGTTATGATGTTAATGCTTGTGATTTAGAAGTTTGCCTTGGTAATAGTGATGGTGTTAATGTTTGTGACACTGAAGTAGTTGTTGTAGTGGTAGTAATGGTGTTACTTTTTGTGATAGTGAAGTTTGTTGTGGTGATGGTGCTTTGTAAACATGATCTCCAAGCAACAAG
Source organism: Cherax destructor (assembly GCA_009830355.1). NCBI lineage: Eukaryota > Metazoa > Arthropoda > Malacostraca > Decapoda > Parastacidae > Cherax > Cherax destructor. The sequence goes on along the minus strand of WNWK01020959.1, from coordinate 28,158 downwards.
TTTATCAGTTAGTCGAGTTGCTTTACGACTTCTCCCCAACTGACGTATTCATGAAATCTCGATACATAGGATATCTTTTACAATCCTGTTGCTAACCTCTGGCCAAACTTTTAGGCATGACCTACTTCCAGTGGACCCACCCCACTGTGACAGTGCCTTAAACTGCTGCACCTATCTTCTGGATGGGTTATCCTACGTTCTCTACTCATATGATGCTATGTATGATAATCTATGTAACTGTATTTATGTATATCTGAATAAACTTACGTACTTATATAATTGTCCAATCTCCTGCCCTTTGATCCAGGCTAAGAAACTAAACATCTTAAATCAAATATGAAAAGACTGGTTATCTCATCTCCCACTGTTTTCTGTTCATAATCTCTGTACTGAGTTGGGATAGCTGCTGGATGGCGAAAACATCTTAATAAAGGTAAGTAAGTCTTCTTCTTCTTGATTCGCAGGTACTCTCCCGGCCTGGGTCTTTTCCAGATGGTGACCCGGCCTTGGCTCCCTGTCTTGGGAGTGTCTGAGACCTATATCTCCCATAGGAGACAAGTACCTCCTCATCTTCTGGAACCAACTTTTCCCAGGCCTAGCCCCACTCCCCGCCCTCACGGGGCTCGTAGGGAGAAGCTAAGCCTCTGGTCTACCATATTCCCAGCCCCAGGGAGGGTCTTTTGAAGGGAAGTCTTGTGAGCTGCAGGTGGTAGCTAGCTCTGGCACCGTCCCCGCCCTAGGAGGGCTCGTGGGAATGATGGTACCTAAATATTGCAAATGTTTCTTATTCATTAAGAAAATTCACAGTATATGTATACACTGAGAGGCATACACCTCTCGGTGTATATATTCGAGTTCAAAGTTTAAGTTTTTTGTTTGTTTTTAATATTAATAAAAAAAGAGAAAACGTAACTGTGTAACTAATATATTGCTGTAATTGTTTTTATGTAAACAAAATAGTGATTTTGGTAATAGTTATTATTGATATATTCTGATTTTGGTAATAGTTATTATTGATATATTCTGCAGTCTATATTCGCCTTTTACTTGTTTTCTATGAGTAAAAACATGTTAAAAGAAAACTAAAAGTTTAAGTTAAACTTCATTAAATTTATTATTGTCCCGCAGGGATGGATGAAAGATAATACGTAATAATAACGTGTGTAGTGTTGTATAGTGACATGTGTAGTGTAGTATAGTGACATGTGTAGTGTAGTATCGTGACATGTGTAGTGTAGTATAGTGACATGTGTAGTGTAGTATAATGACATGTGTAGTGTAGTATAGTGACATGTGTAGTGTAGTATAATGACATGTGTAGTGTAGTATAGTGACATGTGTAGTGTAGTATAGTGACATGTGTAGTGTAGTATAGTGACATGTGTAGTGTAGTATAATGGCATGTGTAGTGTAGTATAGTGACATGTGTAGTGTAGTATAGTGACATGTGTAGTGTGGTATAATGACATGTGTAGTGTAGTATAGTGACATGTGTAGTGTAGTATAGTGTGATTTGTGTAGTTTTGTATAGTGACATGTGTAGTGTAGTATAGTGACATGTGTAGTGTAGTATAGTGACATGTGTAGTGTAGTATAATGACATGTGTAGTGTAGTATAGTGACATGTGTAGTGTAGTATAGTGTGATTTGTGTAGTGTTGTATAGTGACATGTGTAGTGTAGTATAGTGTGATTTGTGTAGTGTTGTATAGTGACATGTGTAGTGTAGTATAGTGACATGTGTAGTGTAGTATAGTGACATGTGTATTGTAGTATAATGACATGTGTAGTGTAGTATAGTGACATGTGTAGTGTAGTATAGTGTGATTTGTGTAGTTTTGTATAGTGACATGTGTAGTGTAGTATAGTGTGATTTGTGTAGTGTTGTATAGTGACATGTGTAGTGTAGTATAGGGACATGTGTAGTGTAGTATAGTGACATGTGTAGTGTAGTATAATGACATGTGTAGTGTAGTATAGTGTGATTTGTGTAGTTTTGTATAGTGACATGTGTAGTGTAGTATAGTGTGATTTGTGTAGTGTTGTAAAGTGATATGTGCAGTGTAGTATAGTGACATGTGTAGTGTAGTATAGTGACATGTGTAGTGTAGTATAATGACATGTGTAGTGTAGTATAGTGACATGTGTAGTGTAGTATAGTGACATGTGTAGTGTAGTATAGTGACGTGTGTAGTGTAGTATAGTGACGTGTGTAGTGTAGTATAGTGACGTGTGTAGTGTAGTATAGTGACGTGTGTAGTGTAGTATAGTGACGTGTGTAGTGTAGTATAGTGACGTGTGTAGTGTAGTATAGTGACATGTGTAGTGTAGTATAGTGACATGTGTAGTGTAGTATAGTGACGTGTGTAGTGTAGTATAGTGACGTGTGTAGTGTAGTATAGTGACGTGTGTAGTGTAGTATAGTGACATGTGTAGTGTAGTATAGTGTGACGTGTGTAGTGTAGTGTAGAGCCAGGCCACAACAAGGTACCTCCTTAAAAGGAAATGAACTGTAAAATCTGCTACATAATCACAGTATTTTTTATGACAGTTACAAACTAGTTATTAAATCTGATAATTACACAAAGGATTGCATTATTAGAGGGACAATTACATTTCAATATAATTCTGGCTTCACTCTAACATCTCCACAACAATGAATGTTGATAGTGTCAGTAATGTGCCGATGTAATACCGTTGTGTACAAACGTTGGAATCGGTGTCCCGTGGCCTGGCAGGAAACGCTCTCACCTCAAACACTGAGTGTTCGTGGTTCGATCTCCGGCAAGGGTGAAAGCATTGGGCGTATTTCCTTACACCTGTTGTCCCTATTCACCTAGCAAGTAAGTAGGCACCTGAGTGTTAGTGGACTGGTGTGGGTCGCATCTTGAGGGACAACACTGAAGGACCACAGTGGAAATAAGAGAGTAATCGATGACGCACTGACTTTCTTGGGTTATCCTGGGTGGATAACCCTCCGGGTTAAAAATGTTATCATATCTGATCTCTCATATATTCGCCCTTATGGCAGAGAGCAGAGAGTGTCTCATTGCACGCTCACCTTGTTGCTCATCTAGCTTCTGGTCGTCCGTGATTGCAGTTCTGTACTTGGATGTTGGATGTGAGAACTGAGTCACTGTTGTGGTATTTTGTGCTGGGTCTGCTCGCCGTCACTAACCCAGGCAAGCCAACATGGGTTGTGTGTTCCTGCCCTCCTGCCAGGCTTTCTGCTTCGCTAAGTTCTAAAATATTCTTCCAGGCGCCAGGCGCCTGACGTGAGGATTGGGCTGGAAGCCAGAGAGACCACTGTCAAGGAAGCCAAGCCGCTGCTAAGCCTGCCCAGATGTCAGCACGGCGGCATCGTCTCTAAGCCAGTGTTGCATCCCTACTGATATCTACCATGTATGTCCTTATTTCAGGTAAGGTCTAACCCACTGGCTTCTTAAGCCAAGACAGTTGCCTACACTTCTGTATATTGCTGCAAGCCACGTGTTGCATCTGTCGGTTATGCAGTGGTAAGCCAATCTCCAAGCTTTGTGATTCTGGCTTTGTGCGCCAAGCCCAGGCGTGCCGCTGGCCACACTAAGCCAGCTCCTGTGGAGTCCTTTGCTGTGTTGCCATGACAACCACAACTGTTACCACTACTCCCTTGCTCGCCCTTCCTTTGTGTACACCGAGGTTTCCAGTTTATGAAATAATAATAATATAATAATAATAATAATAATAATAATAATAATAATAATAATAATAATAATAATAATAATAATAATAATAATAATAATAATAAACTTTATTTCTATAAGTAGATGATACAACTTTTACAGGCCTAACTGACATCAATGTCATACTAAATAGAAAGCCCCTGGTTATGAGCATTTCCAAACTTAGGTTAATCTTGTCCCAGGATGCGACCCACACTAGTACAGTAACACCCAGTGTACTTACTAATGCTAGGTGAGCAAGGACAGCAGTATAAGTTAACACACCAATGTTCACCCGTACCGGAACGAACCGACATTAAGAATAATGATCTATAAGTGCGCTAACTAACTACAGGACACTGAATAATGGTAAGGTAAAACTAAGATGATGAAACCGTCTTCTCCCTGGTGATTTCGCAGCATTTTCCCCGGTGCGGTGGAAATAACTTCTGTCCCTTAGTGAAGCGCCACGAACCCCACATAGTTGCAGGGACAGCCACGGCACAACATCAGCTTTTACCCTGGTTGCCTCGGGCCCGTCTTGGGCCCCCTTGCTTGCTGCTTTGTATATATTACCAGTCCTTCTTTTCAGAAGTTCCTGCATCTTTATTAATAGGCTAAGTACCGCCGATACAGAGTTTTGCTTTATTTTTCTCTTTATTGAGTACATCTATTCCAGGTGTATGTCAGTACTTTCATAGTTTGATGCTTCTTTACTGTGCCCAGATGTAACACAGTGTTTCTTGGTGTCCCAGTGCATAGTTATTCGTATTCTACCTCAGGAAAGTGTGTCTTGTGTTTTTCTGAGTTGCTCAGTACAAACACTTTTATTTCAGCTCTCTTTTGTAATTTTTTCCCATGGGCTATTTCAGGAATTTTTTTGTGTTAGTGTATGCATTTGTTTTACAGTTTTTTTTCTGTGCTTTTGTTGGCACTGCTTAGAGCACCATTATGCATTTTTCTCATGGTGCTATTTTTAGCTATTTGTGCTATTGTGTACCATTCGTTAACTATTATTTTTCCTGGTGCTGTTGTTTTGTTAATAGCTTTTAACTGTGTTCTTTCAGGGTGTGTTTTTAGGAATGACATTTGCTTCCAGCTTTTATTTTTGTTTTGCCTGTTACACTGCTTTCATTATGGTTGAAAGTCTTTGTGTACTTGTTGCATGATACCTTGTGTACCTGCTGCATGATACCTTGTGCTGGTATTGCAAGTCCAGTGGAGGATATTCTGCAATTAAGCCTTGCTTGTGGATCACCTCTGCAAGTAGATTATTATTATTATGGGGGAGCGCTAAATCTGTAGGAATATACAGCGCCTATGGGAATGGGGTGATGAAAGGCATTCAGTCTTAATTCAGTGAATTGGAGCACAGATCCAATTCCCTAGATCAAGAGCCCCTCACCAGCATCAAGGAACCTCCCTCGAGGACTGAGTGTCCTGTCTGTCCCCCTTAATTAAATGCAGGATTTCCAGGGCTACATTTAGTTTTCCGTTTGATCTGTGTGTGTATGTGTGTGTGTGTGTATGTGTGTGTGTGTGTATGTGTGTGTGTGTGTATGTGTGTGTGTCTGTGCGTGGTTCATTAATGTTTTGTTTCTCTCATCTAATTTGCTGCTATTTTGGCGAGTTACGAACTGAGTGGCAACCTCTTCCACCTTACATTTTTACTGTGACATTTTGTACAAACGTGGTTGGGGAGTTTGCTTGATGTCACCTGTGTGTTTCACTTGCGTGTGTGTTACACATTATTGCTTGATGTCACCTGTGTGTTTCACTTGCGTGTGTGTTACACATTATTGCTTGATGTCACCTGTGTGTTTCACTTGCGTGTGTGTTACACATTATTGCTTGATGTCACCTGTGTGTTTCACTTGCGTGTGTGTTACACATTATTGCTTGATGTCACCTGTGTGTTTCACTTGCGTGTGTGTTACAATTATTGCTTGATGTCACCTGTGTGTTTCACTTGCGTGTGTGTACACTTATTGCTTGATGTCACCTGTGTGTTTCACTTGCGTGTGTGTTACACATTATTGCTTGATGTCACCTTGTGTTTCACTTGCGTGTTACATTTTTGCTGATGTATGTGTTTATTGGTTCATTATTGTTATTATTTTTTTTAGGAGTATTAGTTTATTTCTCATCTCTTTCAATGTTTTTAGACTTTTCTCTCTGCTTGTAAGTGTTCTCTGCTTGTAAGTGTTCTCTGCTTGTAAGTGTTCTCTGCTTTTAAATGCGAGAAATAATGTCTTATATTGTGATTTATGCAATCACCTATTGCCCAAGTGATACTCATTTGTTTCTTTGTGTATTAGAGTTTACAAGTGATCTGGCTTAACTATTTTGGTGTTTTGACATTGATGAATATACCAGCCTCGTGTATACAGCACAGCTTTTGAAGCATTATCGAATTTACAGGAAACTTTACTCACTAACCTATGTTTCGTGACTTTGTTTTGAGATTTACTCCTCACCTGAAAATACTTGTGAGTAGTTTTAATGTGTGCGTGAGTGCAATAAGGTTTGTTTTCGTATGTTTTTAGCAGTTTATTTTGTGTACTGTTTTGTAACTCTTGTTGAGACGAGTCAGTTACTTAACTGAATTAATTCTCTGTGCTTGTATATACATTTTGCATAGATTTGTTGTGTTTCCAGAGTTACTCTCTCTTCTTGTTTGGTCTTTCGTGTATTGTGTTGATTTATGTGTCATCTTTGTTCGATGTTAGGTCTCTTTCCAGTGAGTCTTTATGGATTTTAAGGGTATTTATCCGTTGCCTTTATGGTGGTTCCTATATCCCTCCCTGGGTTTGGTCTGTTAAACATGCAGTCCATCTGTTTAGATCAGTGACTGTGGGACTCTGCTCTCAGACTCTCCATTCCTGCTCTGACTTGATTCTTGATTACTTGACAAACTCCAAAAGAAGTACTGGTAATGTTGAGGTAAAGTCATATACAGACGTGTACCTTTGACAGTAGAGTTAGCAAGCTATGTTACCCATCTTGATACTAGCTGTTAGAGCGTCTTTCTCTTAGTAAAGTGTGAGGAAGCCTCTAGTATCAGGGGACGCACAGACGGCCATAAGGCCTGGACTTTCCCGCGATATAGGGAATGGCCTGTTGGAAGTGACTATTTTAAATGCTGAAGCTTTGTGAATGTCGCAGGTGGTCTGCAGAGGTACGCCCTCTGTATGACCTCGTGCAGTTGTTTGAATGTCACTTGTTGTGCTTTGTGTTTACGGCGGTGATCGTGGAGTGTTGAAGGTGACTTGTGCAGGATTAAGGATGTGTTCCATGTACCATCTATGGGCTCTGTCATACTTGATCCTCTTTGTGTGACTCTGTGTCAATTGCACTGCTGTGTCTGTGTGTTAAATCACTTTGCACCTGCACGACTGTGTCATGATGCTCTATGTGTCTCTCTGCCATGCTATGATATTCTTTTTTCAATGAATTTTTTGTGATCTATGACAGTGCGCTCTCAGGTATTGATAAGTAATGACTCCAAGACTAAAGAATGCTATATTTATTACAAAAGATGTAGCATCTTTGGTTCGTTAATGTTGCTTAAGCCACTTGTGTGATGGGAAGCTATGTCCCTGTGCAAAGCATATATATATATTATATATATATATATATATATATATATATATATATATATATATATATATATATATATATATATATATATATATATATATATATATATATATGAAAAAGATCACAGTAATCAGGTGATATCAGAATATGCAAGACAACCACTATGAAAAATAGAGAATTCAAGCGCTTTCGTGACTACTCACATTATCAAGGAACTATAAAGGAAACATGACAAGAGGACTATATAAGGGGCAAGACAACCTCACAGTCACATCACACTAACAAAGACAACACCTCACAGTAGCGTAACATCACACGACTCTGTGAAGAGGAAAACAAGAAAGGACCTGAAACTCTTCCCAAGAATTAAGATTAGTCCAATTTATCATTAAATTCTTCCCAAATTTTATTAATTATAAAGAATCAAATTATATAAACCAAAGAAATATTCATATTATTTTCAAACTGCTTTTAATGAAACATGATTATATTATATTCCTCTCAACCATGGACTTGCTTGACAACCTTCTCAGCATTTTGAAAATCAATTGGATGGTTAAATCTTCACATGAATAAATAGAGCATTAGAATCTTGTCCAGTTCTAATGCTATATTTATGTTGTTTTAATCTTAGTTCAAGACTTTTACCAGTTTGACCATTATAAACTTTATCGCATATTTTACAGGAATCTTATAGACACATCCGTCAGCATTTTGGGGAATTTTTATCAAAGTCTTTTACTGTATCAAGATTTTAAATACAACTTTGATATTAAAATTCTTAAGAAAGGAAGGCATATCAACCAAGTTTTCATGGTAAGGAGAACCAACATATTTTTGGTTGAATAAGGTTGGTTGTCCCTTTTGGATTGTAAAAAGTATTCCTAGCTATTTTAAAAGATTTATCAATTATGTTTCTAGGGTATTTTAAATCATTAGCTATTTCATAAATTTTAGAGATTTCTTCATCTATGAACTCTGGACTACAAATACGTAAAGCTCTCAAAAACATTGAAGAAAAAACCGACACTTTAACTCTATCTTGATGTGAAGAGTAATAGTGTACATAGGAACAATTATTTGTAGGTTTTCTGTAAATTTAAAATTTAAAATCCCTAGAAACATAATTGATAAATCTTTTAAAATAGCTAGGAATACTTTTTACAATCCCAAAAGGGACAACCAACTTTATTCAACCAAAAATATGTTGGTTCTCCCTTACCATGAAAACTTGGTTGATATGCCTTCCTTTCTTAAGAATTTTAATATCAAAGTTGTATTTAAAAATCTTGATACAGTAAAAAGACTTTTGATAAAAAATTCCCCCCAAAATGCTGACGGATGTGTCTATAAGATTCCCTGTAAAATATGCGATAAAGTTTATTATGGTCAAACTGGTAAAAATCTTGAACTAAGATTAAAACAACATAAATATAGCATTAGAACTGGACAAGATTCTAATGCTCTATTTATTCATGTGAGAGACTTTAACCATCCAATTGATTTTCAAAATGCTGAGAAGGTTGTATCAAGCAAGTCCATGGTTGAGAGGAATATAATAGAATCATGTTTCATTAAAAGCAGTTTTGAAAATAATATGAATATTTCTTTTGGTTTATATAAATTGGATTCTTTTATAATTAATAAAATTTGGGAAGAATTTAATGATAAATTGGACTAATCTTAATTCTTGGGAAGAGTTTCAGGTCCTTTCTTGTTTTCCTCTTCACAGAGTCGTGTGATGTACGCTACTGTGAGGTGTTGTCTTTGTTAGTGTGATGTGACTGTGAGGTGAGTCTTGCCCTTATATAAGTCCTCTTGTCATGTTTCCTTTATAGTTCCTTGATAATGTGAGTAGTCACGAAGCGCTTGGAATTCTCATTTTTCATAGTGGTTGTCTTGCATATATATATATATATATATATATATATATATATATATATATATATATATATATATATATATATATAGGCAATCTTGACACCCATGATGCCTTGTACCTCCTCACAAAATGCTTGAGTCTGCCCAGGTTGACATATTTCCTAAGATGTGCTCCTTCATATGATAATCCTATACTGCACGAATATGACAGTATCCTGAGGCAGATCTTTACTAAAGTACTTAACCTTACTCTAGAAGATGGGCAGTGGGACCAAGCTACACTCCCAGTCAGACTAGGAGGCATTGGTGTCCGCAAGTCATCTCAGATTGCTCTACCTGCTTTCCTGTCTTCATGCATTGCATCCAGAGGGCTTGTAGCAGCAATTCTCCCTGAACATCTTAGGGACACGATTGGAATCCATGACCAAAGTTCGTTGATGGAGCCAGGATCTGGGATAACCTAACAGGCTCTGAAACCAGGCCTGCTCCCCAACAACTACAAACAGTCGCACTGGGATGGCCCAATAGTAGAGAATATAGCCTCAGCAATGCTTCAGAGTGTGTCAGGGAAGGATAGAGCCCGCCTACTTGCAGTGAGAGCTCCTCATGCAGGGGACTTTCTTTTGGCTGTTCCCAACTCCAGCCTTGGCACACGCCTCGACCCACAGACCATCCGCATTGGTGTTGCCCTTCGACTTGCCGCCCCTATTCTCGCCGAACACAGGTGTATTTGTGGCAGTGAAGCAGCAGACCGATTCGGGTACCATGGTCTTTGTGTCGTAAATCCGAGGGAAAGATTGCAAGACATGAAGAGGTTAATAACATTATCAAGAGGAGCCTCACAACAGCCGGATGCCCAGCAGTAAGGGAACCACCCCAACTATGCAGATCTGATGGCAACCAAAAGCGTCCAGATGGTATCACCCTTCAAGCCTGGACAGACGGCAAGCAGGTGGTGTGGACTACACATGTGCATCTACCTTGGCTGATACCTATCTCCAGTACACCAGGGAGGAAGGAGGGGCTGCTGCCACCTTCAGGGAGTCCCAGAAGTCGAGAAAATATGGAGAACTTGCCCATCATTATATGTTTGTTCCCATAGGCTCAGAGACCCTTGGCTCATGGGGAAAGAGTGCATCTAAGTTCCTCAAGGAGCTGGGCAAAAGACTCAACAGGGTAACTAGGGATCCCAGGGCAGCTAGTTTTCTGTTCCAGCGACTCAGCGCTGCTGTTCAGAGGGGTAATGCATGCTGTATTCTGGCACGCGCACCAGCTCGGAAGAGCTGGATGAGATTTTCGCATTATAATCAGTGACAAAGATGTAACAATATGTACTAGACATGTATCTTCACCTCGTGTACTGTATATGCCATCTTTATATCAACAATGTATCTCTCAAATCTTTTGTACCATATTATGTAATAAAACATACCTATTGGTAAAAAAATTAAAAGATGGTGGTAGGAGAAGTGGAATATTCAAATGGCATCAGGAAGAAATCCAAATATTCTTCCTTGAAGCCTTTTATCCACTTCTCCGAGGCTATGGGTCCCACAATTTGTACCAGAGGTGGACCCCTATTTATATATATATATATATATATATATATATATATATATATATATATATATATATATATATATATATATATATATATATCATATTGTACCATTGTATTCATGTTCATGTTTGTGTGTTTTATAAATGTATTCTGTCTATTAATAAAGCATTTATATGTATGTATGTGTGTATATAGGATGGGGTGGTAGGAGAAAAGGAATATTCAAACGGCTTCAGGAAGAAATCCAAATATTCTTCCTTGATGCCTTTTTATCCACTTCTCCGAGGCTATGGGTCCCACAATTTGCACTAGAGGTGGACCCCATTATATAAAAAAAAAAAAAAAAAAAAATATATATATATTTATATATGTCGTGCCGATTAGGTAAAACTTGCTATTTTGGCTTAAATAGCAACGCTCATCTTGCCATATAAGACAAGTGAAAATTTGTGTATGCAATAATTTCGCCAAAATCATTCTGAAGATAACGAAAAATATTTATTTCATTGTGTTTGTTTATTATTAAATTAATGTTAACGTATCTAAAATATATTTAGTTGGGTTAGGCTAAATTAAATTGTGCTTGTTGTAATAAGGTTAGGTAGGTTTTCAAAGTTTCTCTTGGTACAAAATTATAAATTCTTACATTAACATAAATGAAAAAAATATATCTTTAAACGTTTAAGAGAAATTTATAGAAAGGACTTAATTTTAGATGAGTTCTTGCTAATTGACCATATTTACCTAATCGGCACGACATATATATATATATATATATATATATATATATATATATATATATATATATATATATATATATATATATATATATATATATATATATATATATATATATATATATATATATATATAATATATATATATATATATATATATATATATATATATATATATATATATATATATATATATATATATATATATATATATATATATATATATATATATATATATATATACGATGGAAGCCGGATGAAAGACATCGATACACATGATGCCTTCTACCTACTCACCAGGTGCCTGTCAATCCCAAAACTTACATACTTCCTGAGATGCTCCCAGCCTTCAGCAGCCCCAAAATCAAGGAATATGACTCTCTCCTCAAGACCATGCTAGAGAGTATGTTGAATCTTTCCCTGAAGATGGACAGTGGTTGCAAGCCTCACTTCCAGTCAGACTTGAGGGACTGGAAGTACGCAAATCCTCCCAGATTGCCCTACCAGCTTTCCTATCCTCTTCCATAGCATTAAAGGAGTTAATAAGACAAATTCTTCCGGATAACCTCAGTGACTCAGCAGGAATACAGAACCCTAGCTACGCCAGTGCCATCACTGAATGGGAGACTCTTGGTGCTCTTGTGCCAATACCTAGTGCAGCAGTGGCCTACAAACAGTCAAATTGGGATGGCCCCATCGCTGAAAAGGTGCTTGCCAACATGCTTAGGGCTGTAATATCAGAGAGGGAGACTGCTCGTCTCCAAGCTATGAGTGCACATCACTCTGGGACCTTCCTCCAAACAGTTCCCATTTCGGCCATGGGAACACGCCTGGACCCTAAGACCCTTCGTATTGCAGTGGCTCTTCGCCTTGCTTCCCCAATTCACACGGAATATACGTGTATTTGCAGCGATGCGCAAAATTTATTGTACCAGTGTATTCATGTTTGTGTTTTCAGTCAATATATAATATATAATATTCAATACCATGAACTACCTCTTCAAATACTTTAGTGAAAAAAGTTAGTAAATGCCTTTCAAGATGGCTACGATTTGCCTCGGCAATTATTGATTCCATAAATTTTCCCATTATGGTTGTAAGGTTGATTGGTCTATAGTTCGAAGCTAAGGACCTGTCACCTGCCTTGTCCACTTGTCTGGCACTATGCCAGTTTGTAGTGATATATTGAAAATATTAGCCAAAGGTTTGCTTAGTTCCCCTTTACCTTCCTTTAAAACCCTTGTAAACAGTTCATCAGGGCCTGGGGATTTGTTAGGTTTTAATTTCTCTATTTGTCTGAGGACCATGTCACTAGTTACTGCATTCGTGCATAACATATTATAGTCCGTATTATAGTAGGTGTTGAATATTTCACACATATCCTTATCACTGTCAGTGATCTCACCTGAGTTACTCTTAAGTGGGACTATCTTGTCCCTAATCTTACTTCTGTATACCTGAAAGAACCCTTTTGGGTTAGTCCTCGAATTCCTTGAGACTTTAGCCTCATAATCCCTTTTTGCTTTTCTTATTCCTTTTTTTTATTTATCTCTTTACTTTATAATACTGATTTCTTAACTGCCCTTATCCTCTTTTGATACGCCTATATGTGCCTCTCTTTTGAGCAATGAGATGTTTTAATCTATTGTTTATTCATTTGGGATCATTTTTTAGATCTAATTTCTCTACTCGAAACAAAAGTTGTCTGGGCAGCTAGAACTACGCTCTGAAACACGACATATTGGCAACCAACACCACCTACCTGACCCATAGTCAGGTCATCCCAATTTAGCCCACCCAGGTAATTTCTCAGTCCCATGAGGTCGGCCAAGCGGAAGTCTGGGACAAAGACCTGATTGCAGTTATCTGGGTAATTCCATGATATATTGAAACTAAGTGATTTGTGATCGCTTTTCCCAAGCTCGTCATTAACCTCTAGATTATTAACTAGTGATTCATTGTTGGCTCGATCCAAGTCAAGCAGGATGTTTCCTCTAGTTGGTTCTGTCACAAACTGTTTTGAAAAGCAATCCTGAACCGTATCAAGAAAGTCACTAAACTCAAGATTTCCTGTCACATTGTTCCAATAAATTTGTCTAAAGTTAAAGTCTTCCATTAACATAACATTTTCATATCTAGATGCTTTATAAATTTCGTCCCATAGCAGCCTACCGCCCTTCCTATCAAGGTTTGAGGTAAATAAATCACACCCAAAATTAATTTTTCACGACCTTCGACAAACTGTAGCCAAACACATTCTGTGTCCGATGTTTCTAATCTTATATCTAGTCTAACACAACAATTTAAATTATCACTGACTTACATCGCCACTCCACCACTCTTCCTGTTGACCCTATCAGTGTGAAATAGTTTATAACCCTGTATGTTGCATTCAGAAGATATTTCTCTATCTTTTACGTTGAACCAGGTCTCTGTTATAACAATAATATTTATATTACCTGCACTTGCAAGTAATCTTAGCTCATCTATCTTATTTCTTAGACTCCTACTATTTGTATAGTAAACCTTAAGAGAGCTAGTCACTCGTTTCCCTCTACTATCTCTCTTTGTTTGTTGAACAATTGCTTTGCCTTTACTAGCAGCTCTATTTTGAATATTGCCTTTTAAACTTATGCCTGGGGTATTCTGGTAATATCTGCTGTTTTCAACCTTAGTACTGCAGCCTGATTGTTTCCCACAAACAGCCACACCTCTATAATCTATCAGTTTAAAGTCCTAAACAAGTCATCAATGACCCCCTCAATCAAATTGGCTAATACAACCACTCCAGCCCCCGAGAGATGACCCCATCCCTTGCATACATATAACGTTTGCCATAAAATTTGTCCCAGTTATCAATGAAAGGGATTGCAAGTTCCTTGCAGTTCCTGTCTAACCAGCAATTTATACCAATTGCCCTAGACATTCATTCATTGCCCACTCCCTTTCTAGGCAAAATGCTACATATGATTGAGATCCCACCCTTAGACTTGACTACTTCTATGGCTGACCTGTACTTATGCAGCAGCTTCTGTCTTCTGCCCTTCCCAATGTCATTTCCACCAGCACTAAGACAGATAATAGGCTTGTTCCCATTACCTAACATAATATTATCCAACCAGCTGACTATGTCACCAACACCAGCTCCTGGGAGGCACACCCTCTGTCTGACCTTTCTATCTCTGATACAAAAAGCACGGTCCATATATCTTACCTGAGAATCTCCTACAATCAGAATATTCATACCTTGATTAGCAGGGGAGTCAGTGGCAACTTAAACCTCACTTACCACTGAAGTACACTCGTCCTGGAGAACAGAGAATCGATTTCCAACCTTAATATCTTCTCTGTTAACCTTCCTTATCTTCCTTCTTCCTGAATTGTGAACCACTTGCCACTTTAAGCGGCTGCCACTCTCCAAATCACTGCTGGAGGTGCTGGTGCTGGACTGCTCCTCACTGCTGGTAGCACCATTCCCCTCAACCACTCCAGCCACCTCACACTCACTCCCAAACCCATCTAGGTCAACCTTCAGCCTCCTAATTTCCTCCTGGAGAAGCAGGACCTCCTCCTTCAACACTCCAACCTCAGATTTTAAAACACTGCACAAGCAAGCCATGTCTTTGTAACCTTCCACACTAATTGCCATAACTGTTATCATGTTCAACTGTTTACACTTTTTTTTTCTTTAAAACTTTATTAATCCAGTGGCTTAATATAGGTGTGCTTTGTCTTGTACCAGTAACAGCTTCTTCTGTGTCTTCCTCATCTTTGTCTTGTACCAGTAACAGCTTCTTCTGTGTCTTCCTCATCTTTGTCTTGTACCAGTAACAGCTTCTTCTGTGTCTTCCTCATCTTTGTCTTGTACCAGTAACAGCTTCTTCTGTGTCTTCCTCATCTTCGTCTTGTACCAGTAACAGCTTCTTCTGTGTCTTCCTCATCTTTGTCTTGTACCAGTAACAGCTTCTTCTGTGTCTTCCTCATCTTTGTCTTGTACCAGTAACAGCTTCTTCTGTGTCTTCCTCATCTTTGTCTTGTACCAGTAACAGCTTCTTCTGTGTCTTCCTCATCTTTGTCTTGTACCAGTAACAGCTTCTTCTGTGTCTTCCTCATCTTTGTCTTACCAGTACAGCTTCTTCCCGTGTCTTCTCTCTTTGTTCAATGTCTTAGTGGCGGCAGTGTTACACTGAGGGTCAGTGTTACACTGAGGGTCAGTGTTACACTGAGGGTCAGTGTTACACTGAGGGTCAGTGTTACACTGAGGGTCAGTGTTACACTGAGGGTCAGTGTTACACTGAGGGTCAGTGTTACACTGAGGGTCAGTGTTACACTGAGGGTCAGTGTTACACTGAGGGTCAGTGTTACACTGGGGGTCAGTGTTACACTGGGGGTCAGTGTTACACTGGGGGTCAGTGTTACACTGAGGGTCAGTGTTACACTGGGGGTCAGTGTTACACTGGGGGTCAGTGTTACACTGAGGGTCAGTGTTACACTGAGGGTCAGTGTTACACTGAGGGTCAGTGTTACACTGGGGGTCAGTGTTACACTGGGGGTCAGTGTTACACTGAGGGTCAGTGTTACAGTGAGGGTCAGTGTTACACTGGGGGTCAGTGTTACACTGGGGGTCAGTATTTGATTGTGCAGGTGAATCTTTTCAGAGATAAAGAACACCAAGTGTTGCATATATTTCATCAGGTTACCGGTATTGTATTCCATCAACAACATCATGTAATGTATAAAATATGATTATCAGGCAATGGGTTCATTTTGGGCAAGAGGCGTGTAGGCGCGCCTCTGGCAAGAGGTGCGCTTACACTACAGTTATAAAACTGCATCTTATCAACACTGCTCCTTCAGAGTGCAGACACTGTACTTCCCAACCCCCTCAAGGGAGGTTCCTTGATGCTAGTGAGGGGCTCTTGATCTAGGGAATTGGATATGTGCTCCAGTTCCCTAAATTTAACCTGATTACCTTCCATCCCCTCCCAATCACATGTGCTGTATAATCCTACGGGTTTAGCGCTCCCCCTGATTATAATAATAATGTACTTCCCACCTCCAGGACTCAAGTCCGGCCTGACGGATTCCCTGAATCCCTTCATAAATGTTACCTTGCTCACACTCCAAGTCCTAAAAACCATTTGTTTCTATTCACTCCTATATAACACGCTCACTCATGCTTGCTGGAAGTCCAAGCCCCTCGCACACAAAACCTCCTTTACCTCCTCCCTCCAACCTTCCGTAGGCTGACCCCTACCCCACCTTCCTTCCACTACAGATTTATACACTCTCCAGGTCATTCAATTTCGTTCCATCCTCTCTAAATGTCCGAACCACCTCAACAACCCCTCCTCAACCCTCTGGAACATACTTTTAGTAACCACACACCTCCTAATTTCCAAACTACGGATTCTCTGCATTATATTCACATCACACATTGCCCTCAGACACGACATCTCCACTGCCTTCAGCCTTCCCCTTGTTGCAACATTCACCACCTATGCTTCACACCCATATAAGAGCTATACTCTCATACATTTCCGTTTTTGCTTCCATGGATAACGTTCTTTGTCTCCACAGACTTCTCAGTGCACCACTCACCTTTTTTCCCTCATCAGTTCATTCCACTGCTGACCTCGCTACATGCAAGTCACAGTCGCTCCAGCACATCAAGAAGTGTCCCTACGATCCCCGTTGGGGAGGGGAATTTATAGTCTCACAATAACACCTCTACTCTTTCACGATGCTTGCTCATCGTGTTAAGATAAAGCCAACACATGGTGTTATCAACGACTCCTCTAAACTTGCCCTTGCTTCAGCTGTAAAGACTTGCTTGCAGGTCAAATTTACAGCCATCCTCTCGCTTAAAGACTCCTTCTTAGTAGTCTGCACCGACAACCTTGAAGCATCAAAACTGACCGACGACACCGCAAAGAAGACACTAAATGACCGACAATTCATCATCTCCCCTTCACCCTCACTGCTGGCGAAACGTTCTGTTTTTGTGAAACGTCTGGACAAAATTATAACAACCCAACCGACAGAGGACTTGAAAACATCAATTGAAGAACAAAATTCCTGGGCTTCGATTGACAACATTACAAAAATTCCTAATGCAACATCTATGATAAAAGTAACCTTCACAGACATTGACATGGCAAATAGAGCACTGTCAGATGGCCTCGCCATCTCATACTACCACATACACCCACGACAAATAGAACCAGAACGTTTCGCCCACGTCTCTCCCTGCTGGAACTGCTAATCTTACCTTCACTCAATGATCGAATGCCCTATTAAGGACAAGAAATTCTGCTCCAACTGTAGCAAAGAATGACACGATTTCAAAACTTGTCCCACAACCAATGCCACTCCTACCTGCCTCAACTGTAAGGGCACTCACCATACCCCTGCCTCAACTGTAAGGGCACTCACCATACCCCTGCCTCAACTGTAAGGGCACTCACCATACTCCTGCCTCAACTGTAAGGGCACTCACCATACCCCTGCCTCAAATGTAAGGGCACTCACCATACCCCTGCCTCAACTGTAAGGGCACTCATCATACCCTCGCTGTAAAATGCCCTCTAAGAAAAGAAATTCTCACGAAAAAATTCAAAGAAGCTAATAAAAACAGCCAAAAATCGCCGAATTTTGCCACTATAACCAAACTACAGTCAGACACAAAAAAAAATTCTACAAGCAACAACACAGTCTTCCCTAACTTCAAACTCCATCTCTACACTTCCCGACGCTGCCCCATCAAAGGTGCTGTACTGCATGATCTATGCTCACATGCACAACGTTGCTGTTCCTGGAACTTTCAACACATCCATTAATGAACTCTTCAAATTAAACAACATGTCTGAGTTCACCTTCCCAGCTTCTCCACCTTCTGCAGATATAATTAAATACACCAAGGAATCAATGAACATCACTATATCTGCCACACCATCTCCACCTGTCTGTGACGTCACCACACTTCCGATCAATGAACCGCCTCCATCAAGCCAGAATACAAACCAACCATCAGCCTCCTTCCCTCAAGCAACCACATCTGTCTCTGCACCTGCCAAGACGACAAAACATACTACCAATACCATCACAGCTGAACAACCAGAACACCCTGAAGAATTCCCAAGCGATGAAGAAGAAGAAAACACTAGTTTAGTAACTGATCCCTTAAACAATATCGACAACGCCGAACTTGTTTTCTACACCACCATTGCTTACGACGACGAAATGTACACAAAAGAACTTATCCAAAACTTAAAAAATGGAGTAGTAAAGTTTACTTGCAAAGCACCTTATGAAAGTAACCTTAAAAAAGTACTACAGGAACTTCAGCCTCACATAGAAGACCGTTCGTATACAATCAAACTAACGATTATATACAAGAGAGATTTTAAAAAAAATGAAAAATGGTCAACCAAATTAAAAGAGTGAAAATCAAAATTGATATTTTAACTAATTACAAGATGCTATTTCTCAAGCGCTAGTTAAACAACTGCCCCAACCCATATCCCAGTACACCTGACGCCCGGCCAGTCTTTCATGATCCAGCCACCTGACAACAATCCAGTGAGCACTGCAGACACCCTGGTCTTCGACTCTGCCCTCATACATCGCTTCCCAACGCTTCGCAGCTGGGTTTAGCCCTGGCTCTTTATCTTCGACTCAAGATCTTCCTCTCACTGACTTTTCTTCGTCTGTCCACACTTCCCCACTCGCCCACTTGTGGGCTCTTATCTGAGAGTATTCATTCATTCATTCAGTTCTATGATTCACCTTGTCTTTCATAGACCCATCTGCTGGCAAGTCCACTCCCATATATCTGAATACATTCACTTTCTCCATACTCTTTCCCTCCAATCTGATATTCAATCTTTCATTACCTATTTTTTTGTTATCCTTATCACCTTACTCTTTCTAATGTTCACTTTTAATTTCCTTCTTTTACACAACCTACCAAACTCATCCACCAACCTCTGCAACTTCTCCTCAGAATCCCCCAAAAGAACAGTGTCATCAGCAAAGATCATCTGTAACAACTCCCATTTTTGCATTAGATTCTTTATCTTTCAATCACACACCTCTTGCCAACACCCGAGCATCACTTCTCCCACAACCCCATCTATAAATATATTTAACAAACATGGTGACATCACACATCCCTGTCTAAGGTCTACTTTTACTGTAAAATATTCTCCTCTTTCCTACAAACTAACCTGAGCCTCAGTATCCTTGTATATCTTCTTCTTTCAACAAAGCAGCCGTATCCTACCGAGGAAGGGTGACCCGAAAAAGAAACACTTTCGCCATCACTCACACTATCACTGTCTTTCCAGAGGTGCGGAAATACAACAGTTTAGATGTCACTATAAACAGCAAATATCCGAAACCCCTTCTTTAAGGTGCAGCCACTGTACTTCCATTACACAAGTCCGGCTAACCGATTTTCCTGAATCCCTTCACAAAATATTACCCTGCTCACACTCCAACAGCTCGTCAAGTCAAAAAAACCATTCGTCTCCACTCACCCCTTTCTAACACGTTCACACATGCCTGCTGTATGTCCACACATACCTAAAAGTATTAAGCAAAGTCAAGAAGAATCACTCAATTCACAAACTGCAGAATCGTCTCCGAAGAAACGTCACAAAACTTACTCTCTGCTACACTGCCTCAGCATCGTCTGGTGGAGAGACGTACTTCCCTCTCTTTTACTGTCTCAGCATCGTCTGGTGGAGAGACGTACTTCCCTCTCTTTTACTGTCTCAGCATCGTCTGGTGGAGAGACGTACTTCCCTCTCTTTTACTGTCTCAGCATCGTCTGGTGGAGAGACGTACTTCCTACTGTCTCAGCATCGTCTGGCGGAGAGACGTACTTCCCTCTCTTTTACTGTCTCAGCATCGTCTGGTGGAGAGACGTACTTCCCTCTCTTTTACTGTCTCAGCATCGTCTGGTGGAGAGACGTACTTCCCTCTCTTTTACTGTATCAGCGTCACCTGGCGGAGAGACATAACGCTGAGTATATCTCTTCACCGTTTCTTTATTGAATACAAATGAGATGCAAAGCTAACAAAGTAAGGAATGAGAGAGAGAGAGAGAGACATAGATTAACAGATAGAAAGCCAATGAAAGGGAAGGAAGGAAGTAAACGATCGATCTTCATTAAAGAAAGAATTTACCCACGGAAACTCTACGGTTTGGTCACAGAATATTTCAGTTACTCTCACAGGCTGACCTCTCAGTCAGGCTCTCAGTCAGGCTCTCAGTCAGGCTCTCATTCAGGCTCTCAGTCAGGCTCTCAGTCCGATAAACTGCCGTTATCTCCTCTTCTTCCTAGGACCAAGTCTGATTGATTCCTATTTTCCAGGCGATGAATTTAAGCAGTACTCCTACGGATCATTCCGACATTCTTCTAAATAACTCACACGAAGGAAAGACTAATAAAATATAATTTTCTTTCATTAAAACGAATTTGCGACCAAGTTTATTATCAACTTGATCAAGTTTCCCTTGAGCGAAACTTCGCTATAATAAAGGGTAATGTTTTTTCATGTGCCTGTCTTTCAATAACTGATGTCTCGGACATTTCAACAATCATTAGGTGCTATTTTGGAAGTTTATTGTTTAACATCTCGATATTATCTTATTTTGCCGCGGTAAATTAACCAGGCAAATGAAGTTATTATGAAGTGACCTTACTGTGGCTTATGAACCTTCCTTTGATAAGTCAGAAGATGACCTTTCTTGCAACCTGGTGAATGAAGTAAGCAGGTGACCTTAACTGCAGTTTTGTGAATGAAGTCAGTTGCAAGTGACCTTACTTGTGATTTCTGTCTATGGCGATATTACACAAATTACACACACATAGGAGAGGGGAGCTTACCACGACGTTTCGGTCCTAATTGAACCATTTACAAAGTTACACAAAGAGGAAGGAGAGAAGGAGCCAGTATATACAGACCAGCTGGCAGGGACGGGGCAAGAGAGGTGGTAGTAGTGGTAGAGGTGAGGCTGGTAGTGGAAGTGGTAGTGGTAGTAGCAGTGGTAGAAGTAAGGCTGGTAGTGGTAGTAGTAGTGATAGAGGTAAGGCTGGTAGTGGTAGTAGTAGTGTTAGAGGTAAGGCTGGTAGTGGTAGTAGAAGTTGTAGAAGTAAGGCTGGTAGTGGTAGAAGTAGTGATATTAGTAGTGATAGTAGTAGTGATAGAGGTAAGGCTGGTAGTTGTAGTAGTAGTGGTAGAGGTAAGCTGGTAGTGGTAGTAGTAGTGATGGAGGTAAGGCTGGTAGTGGAAGTAGTAGTGGTAGAGGTAAGACTGGTAGTGGCAAAGTAAAAAGTGATAGTAGTAGTGGTAGAGGTAAGACTGGTAGTGATAGTAGTAGTAGTGATAGAGGTAAGGCTGGTAGTGGTAGTAGTAGTAGTGATAGAGGTAAGGCTGATAGTGGTAGTAGTAGAGGTAGAGGTAAGGCTGGTAGTGATAGTAGTAGTGGTAGAGGTAAGGCTTGTAGTGGTAGTAGTAGTGGTAGAGGTAAGGCTGGTAGATGTTGTAGTAGTGGTAGAGGTAAGGCTGGTAGTGGTAGTAGTAGTGATAGAGGTAAGGCTGATAGTGGTAGTAGTAGTGGTAGTAGTAGAGGTAGAGGTAAGGCTGGTAGTGATAGTAGTAGTGGTAGAGGTAAGGCTGGTAGTGGTAGTAGTAGTGGTAGAGGTAAGGCTGGTAGATGTAGTAGTAGTGGTAGAGGTAAGGCTGGTAGTTGTAGTAGTAGAGGTAAGGCTGGTAGTGGTAGTAGTAGTGGTAGAGGTAAGGCTGGTAGTAGTAGTGGTAGAAGTAAGTCTAGTATTAGTGGTATATATATTTATTAACACATCGGCCGTTTCCCACCAAGGCAGGGTGGCCCGACAAAGAAAAACTTTCATCATCATTCACTCCATCACTGTCTTGCCAGAGGCGTACTTACACTACAGCTACAAAACTGCAACAATAACACTCCTCCTTCAGAGTGCCGGCACTCTACTTCCCATCATCAGGAATCAAGTTCGGCCTGCCGGTTTCCCTGAAACCCTTCATAAATCTTACCTTGACGACACTCCAACACCACGTCAAGTCCTAAAAACCATTTGTCTCCATTCGCTTCTATCTAACACGCTCACGCACGTTTGCTGGAAGTCCAAGCCCCTCGCACACAAAACCTTCTTTACCCCCTCCCTCCAACCTTTTCAATGCCGACCCCTACCCCACCTTCCCTCCACTACAGATTTATACACTCTCGAAGTCATTCTATTTTGTTCCATCCTCTCTATATGTCCGAACCATCTAAGCTCTCTGGATAATAGTTTTTGTAATCCCACACCTCCTCCTAATCTCAAAACTACGGATTCTCTGCATTATATTCACACCACACATTGCCCTCAGACATGACATCTCCACTGCCTCCAGCCTTCTCCTTGTTTCAACATTCACAACCCATGTCTCACACCCATACAAGAGTGTTGGTATAACTATACTCTCATACATTCCCCTCTTTACTTCCATGGATAAAGTTCTCTGTCTCCACAAGCTCCTCAGTGCACCACTCACCTTTTTCCCCTCGTTAATTCTATGATTCACCTCATCCTTCATATACCCATCTGCTGACACATCCACTCCCAAATATCTGAACACATTCACCTCCTC
>WNWK01020959.1:0-2500 GCA_009830355.1 Cherax destructor | reverse complement strand
GCTAATCTAATTTCTTTTTTGTCATCAGAGTAAAGTCCTTATAGTCCAGTACTCGAGGTATTTAGCACTGTCACATTGTTATAGCTGGTTCTGACAAACATTTGCTAGCAATTTATGTGGCTTTGACTTCCACCAAATCAATTGTATTTGTGTTGATTTCAAGCACAAGCAATTCTCAACATAATCCTCTCCCTTACACCATAACACTTCGGGAAACAATACTTTCTATAAATTGCAATATGTTCCTTCAAGGTATTAACGCATGTGCAACAGTGTGTTTCTTCCCATAAGATATAGTTGTGTTGCAGCGTCTGAGAGTGTGAATAAGATTTTGGCATAAAATACAGACAAGATTCTCGACTGTTACACATGTGCCTTATCAGCTTGTTGGTATTTTGTACCACTGTTATATTCAATGTAACAACGGTTGTAATGCAACAGAAATTCCTGGAAATAAATAAATGTTCAGAGTTTTGCAAGGGAACGAACATATAAAAAACGTAGTAAACGAATTTAATGACCCAATAACAACTCGCAAAATATTGTTCAAACTGAAGGAGAATATTTATCGTCTTTGAAGAACAAAAATGCACAATAGTGTACAAACAGCCTCTTGCAAGTGGCGGTAACAGTGATGATTGTCTATATTTCTTTCTAGTTTCTCCTGCAGATCAGCGACGGCTCGGGGGTGACAAGTATCCTAGAATTAGGAACTAGTCCAGTAAAACAACACATTGTTGCCAATACTTACGGTTCTGTGGTCAGAACCAGAAAGATTGCAGATAATCCTTGTTTAAGTGTAAAACTGGATGCCTTCCTGGATTTGGATATGGACTAGTAGGACTTCCTTGTTCAGCATTAAGCTTTGTCAGAGACTCATGAAGCAGCGCTCTCGTAGCCACAAAACATAACCAAATTTCTTTTTTTTATTATTTTTATTTCCAGTTATCAACAGCGATAGTTTATACGTCACGTTCTCTGAAGACATTGATTATATTGTTCGTTTTATGCTCTAAATTTTTATTTTTCACTTAAAATTGTCCTGAAATTGAAACTTCTAAAAATCTCTACATCGGAAACACCAGAAGCATTTTTGGCTTAATGAATAAATAATCGAATAATATACACACATTTTACAAATCTATTGTTGTGAAATTCCATTAACATTTCCTGTTTAGATTCTTGACATAAGCTACATTTTTCTCTTTTATCACACCCTTTACTTCTTCATTCCACCACTCCTCTTTCCTCCTGCACCCACCCTCCTATAGCCACAAACTTCTGCCCCATTATTAGAAGGACCTGTGAAACACTTCCTCACTTGAAAATATATTTTCCTGAAACGTGAAAATCAAAATTAAGAAGTAAACTTTGTGTTTGCACCGCGACCTCTTACACACCATTATGTCACTGTTTTAAAGATAGTCACTATTCACACACTAAAAAAAATGCACTGAACTCTGCAAGAACTGTGATAATGTGACGTCATCATACACGTACTCTACATTCTTCTGAGCAGAAAATTATTAAATGTGGTTTAAGAGAATAAAAAATCTCGAGATTTTACACATAAAATGGTCAAATCTGGAACTACACATTTAGGTTTCACTCTTTCCTGTCGTCGAAATTTTTGGTACGTTTTCTGAGCTCTTGAAGCTCCGCCACTGAGGATTTTGGAAGCTGTTTGAGCCATTCCAAGATGCTGGCAATTAATTCGACAACTTTGGTCATGGGACACATAAACATTCTAATTATTCCTACAGTTTGACCTCCGTTACCATGAACATGAAGTGAAAATTTGAAAATCTGATGGTTTGTTCTCGAATTTTGAGAGAAATAAAATCGAAAAAGTGATGGAAGAAAACAATTATTGCAATTTTTTAAAGTTACCCGTCAGTGATATCTAGTGAATGTATTGATTATAGCATACCTGCCCTTTTTATACTAATAATATAAAAAAATCTATGTAGGTCATCAAACACATGAAAAGAAAAAAAAGAAATTGCAAAATTAAAACCCGTTGATATTTTGAATTAGAGCTGCTATAAAAATTAAAAGCGTCTATTTGTGCGAATTTTCGCATTATATACTCAGGATTTAAAAAAAATCTAATTATAGAACCTTTTAGTCAATAACTGAATTCAGCGACACGAGAAACCTGTCACTGGAAGCAAAAATTACCAGTAAATAAAAAGTTAGAATCAGAGGTGTGCAGTTTTATTTGAAAAGTATTTGTCTCTCAATGTATATATAGGGATTAATATAAATGATCCTTGTATAGTCGTTAGGCTTCAAACCTCCAATAACACCATGTACTTTTAGTATCTACGGGCGGCCATCTTGGATTTTACCACCTGGCAGATTTAGCGCACACTTTAGGGAAGGTCACAGATCACAGATTATTTTCTTTAGAAAATATTCAAGATCTCAGTAAAACTTTCAGATCTCTATCCCAGTGAACTGGTCGCAGATTCGTACAATTTAATTTTAGCACTTGAGA
>WNWK01020958.1:0-34880 GCA_009830355.1 Cherax destructor | reverse complement strand
TGATTCATTAAAACGAACCCCTGCCCGGCCGCAGTGTGGAAAATATTGGTATTTTCCGAAAGTTGTAATTGATAAACTTTCCAATATGAACAGATATCCTTAATGTACCACTGGTAACTTACGTTCATGGGGGTATGAATAGAGAATCATCATACCAGGGGGGAGGAAGCGGCAGGAAGCAGGGGAGAGGGAGAGGGGAGTAGTGAGAAAAACCCCAGCCTACACCCGGAATTCAGGTGATGGGATGGCCTGCCAATTTGGAGTTTCCCGGGCCGCCAAACCGGACTTAATTACCTCCTTTCGTAATGTGGAGGAGTATCCAGTGACGGGGTGAATATGGGGGGACAATCGGTCCAGGAGGTCCAGAAATTTATTGCAAAAGGAAATAATGTGTGCCGCCGGGGTGATGCTGTCATAGGCCTATTTGAACTCAGTGAAGCGACCATACGACAGGGTAAAGTCGTAACCCTGATGCGGGGGGCTTGCCTTAGAAGAGATTGAAATATATACAGTGGTCCCCCGTTTACGATGGCCCCCAAAACTCACCCTTTATGTAAGTTTTTTTTTTAAATGCTTTTGTAAGTGAAATTTTTGGGGTTCTAAAAGGACTAGTCTATTTTACAACATTTCTTAAGGAGATAAATTCGTTTGGTAATGGCACTTGAACAGCATTCTGGAATGAAAAAATATCGTAAACCGGGGTACCACTGTATTCGATGAATGTTGTGAAATGGTGAATATAGTGAAACTGAGTTGTAAATAATCAGGGGGTGATTGTACCGGGCGGGTCTAGCGTGGGTATGCCGTACCCTGACCGCCATGTTGGATGTGGAGGAGATGAACTAACATATCGCAAGTTATCTACTCGAAATCCAAGTATCGAGACGGTGAATGGGTATAAACTAGTGGGGCATTAAGCCAGGATATACGTAGTGTGTAAAGTTATACGTATAAGCAGAAATATGGTCGGATTAGTGAGAGGATTTGAATCGCTACCCCGACCAACCACATGTTAACTAACGCCCGGTCTCGTGGGCGTATAAGAGTTCACGGAAATTAATCTTCCTGGACTCGACAGGACAACCCTTACCATCGCGATCGAACCAGATCGCAGGAGAACGTCAACAACGAAGCGACTCCCTCATCTAAAGCTAAGTACTCATCTGTCGTCTTTGTTATTGGCCAATAATATTGTTACGCACAGTAGATGTACTTTAGCTAGATCAACAATCTACCATGCATCGCTATGATGCTGTTAATTAGGTGAGTGATGGTCATGTTAACTTAATTGTGTGTTCTCTACCTTTCCTTCTACTTGATCAGTCACCCATAACCTATACAGTCCACTTAAATTTAATCATACCATAATTATTAATATTATCTACTCAGATTTATTTATACTGGTCCAGAGTGCAGTGGGCTAACGTGAGAATATTGAAGGTACCCCTTGGGTGCGGCCAGGAGTGGGTAAAGTTCTCACATACCTTAAAGGGAATGACTGTGGTAAAATTATACGAGTCGGTCATCTCCCTGGGAGTTTGTTTATTGCTAGTGGCGGTGTCCCAGATAGACTTATCTCCCACATATACTATATATATATATATATATATATATATATATATATATATATATATATATATATATATATATATATATATATATATACGTATATATATATATATATATATATATATACGTATATATATATATATATATATATATATACAGTGGTCCTCGGTTTTCGCTGAAAATTCGTTCCAGAATGCTGCTCAAGTGCCATTACCGAACGAATTTACTTCCTTAAGAAATAATGTCACGTAGGTTAGTCTATTTCAGACCCCCAAAAATACACTTGCAACAGCTCTTACGAAAATACACTTACATAAATGTTCAAGTTTGGAGATGCACGAAAACCGAGGGACCACTGTACATTATATATATATACAGTGGTACCCCGGTTTACGATATTTTTTCATTCCAGAATGCTGTTCAAGTGCCATTACCAAACGAATTTATCTCCTTAAGAAAAGTTGTAAAATAGACTAGTCCTTTTAGACCCCCAAAATTACACTTACAAAAGCATTTAAAAAAATAAACTTACATAAAAGGGTGAGTTTGGGGACCATCGTAAACCGGGGTACCACTGTATATATATATATATATATATATATATATACAGTGGACCCCTGAGTTTCGTAAAAACTTCACTCCTGAAGTCTGCTCAAGTGCCATTACCGAACGAATTTACTCCCTTAAGGAAAAATTTCACGTAGGTTAGTCTATTTCAGACCCCCAAAAATACACTTCCACAAGAACTTACAAAATTATACTTACATAATTGCACGATTTCCAGGGTATTCGTTAACCGAGGGTCCACTGTATATATATAAGTATATAGTATATATATATATATACAGTGGTACCTCGAGTTACGATATTTTTTCGTTCGAGAATGCTGTTCAAGTGCCATTACCAAACAAATTTATCCCCATAAGGAATAATGTAAAATAGACTAGTCCTTTTACACCCCCAAAAATACAAAAGCATTTAAAAAAATAAACTTACATAAAAGGGCGATTTTGGGGACCATCGTAACTTGAGGTACCACTGTATATATATATATATATATATATATATATATATTTTTTTTTTTTTTTTTTTTTTTTTTTCAACAAGTCGGCCGTCTCCCACCGAGGCAGGGTGACCCAAAAAGAAAGAAAATCCCCAAAAAGAAAAAACTTTCATCATCATTCAACACTTTCACCACACTCATACATAATCACTGTCTTTGCAGAGGAGCTCAGATACGACAGCTGAGAAAAGTCCCTCCCAGCTGTCACTATCTCAGACCCCTCCTTTAAAGTGCAGGCATTGTACTTCCCATTTCCAGGACTCAAGTCCAACTAAATCAATTAACTGGTTTCCCTGAATCCCTTCACACAATGTTACCCTGCTCACACTCCAACAGATCGTCATGTCCCAAACACCATTCGTCTCCATTCACTCCTATCTAACACGCTCACACATGCTTGCTGGAAGTCCAAGCCCCTCGCCCACAAAACCTCCTTTACCCCTTCCCTCCAACCTTTTCTAGGACGACCCCTACCCCGCCTTCCTTCCCCTACAGATTTATACGCTCTCCAAGTCATTCTACTTTGATCAATTCTCTCTAAATGACCAAACCACCTCAACAACCCCTCTTCAGCCCTCTGACAAATACTTTTAGTAACTCCACACCTTCTCCTAATTTCCACATTCCGAATTTTCTGCATAATATTTACACCACACATTGCCCTTAGACAGGACATCTCCACTGCCTCCAGCCTCCTCCTCGCTGCAGCATTTGCAACCCATGCTTCACAACCATATAAGAGTGTTGGTACCACTATACTTTCGTACATTCCCTTCTTTGCCTCCATGGATAACGTTTTTGTCTCCACAGATACCTCAACGCACCACTCACCTTTTTCCTTCATCAATTCTATGGTTAACCTCATCCTTCATAAACCCATCCGCTGACACATCAACTCCCAAATATCTGAAAACATTTACTTCTTCCATAATCCCTCTCTCCAATGTGATATCCAATTTTTCTTTATTTAAATCGTTTGATACCCTCATCACCTTACTCTTATCTATGTTCACTTTTAACTTTCTACCTTTACACACTCTCCCAAACTCGTCCAGTAACCTTTGCAACTTTTCTTTAGAATCTCCCATAAGCACAGTATCATCAGCAAAAAGTAACTGTGTCAACTCCCATTTTGCATTTAATTCTCCATAATTTAATCCCACCCCTCTCCCCAACACCCTAGCATTTACTTCTTTTACAACCCCATCTATAAATATATTAAACAACCATGGTGACATTACACAACCCTGTCTAAGACCTACTTTTACCGGGAAGTAATCTCCCTCTCTCCTACACACCCTAACCTGAGCCTCACTATCCTCATAAAAACTCTTTACAGCCTTCAGTTCCTGAGACCTATGTTCCTGAGACCACGTCATTAAACGAATTTGTCACCAAGTGAGGAGCATACTATAATGGTTGTAAGTTTGAGTCAACCATCTTTGATATTGTTTTAATGGCATCTTTGCACCATTTATAACATTTCTGGTATATTTTAAAATGTTTTTACAGTAGTATACTGCGTACAGTGGTACCTCGGGATACGAACTTAATTCGTTCCAGAAGGCTGTTCGAGTGCCAATACCGAACGGATTTGTTCCCATAAGGAATAATGTATGTAATTAGATTAATCCATTTCAGACCCCCAAAAATACACTTACAAAAGCACTTTCAAAAATACACTTACATAATTGTTCGAGTTGGGAGATGTTTGTATCTCGAGGTATCACTAGTATACAGTCATCCCTTGGTTTTCGCTTGTTCCAGTTTTCGCCGATTTTGGTTTTCACCGACTTTTTTCAGGGAAAATTTGTCTTAGTTTTCGCCGACCGTATGGGACCTGTCCACCAGTGCCGCGCACATACAAAGGCCGTAGGCCCACCACCCACGCACCTCCCACGCACATTGTCATGCAGTCTAGCATTGTTTACGCTTGAGTGAACATCACCCCAGGAGTTTATACAAAACATTTATTAACAATTCATTGGTTTTGGGCCTTGATTATTGTGTGTGACTACTAAATAAGCTACCATGGGCCCAAAGAAAGCTCCTAGTGCCACTTCTTTGGTAAAGAAAGTGAGGAACACGGTAGAAATGAAGAAAGAAATAATAGAAAAATATGATAGTGCAAGTGAGAAACACGATGGAGTTTAAGAGTGTAGCAGGCATGCAGGGAGTGTAGCATGCATGCAGGGAGTGTAGCATGCATGCAGGGAGTGTAGCATGCATGCATGGAGTGTAGCAGGTATGCAGGGAGTGTAGCATGTATGCAAGGAGTGTAACAGGTATGCAGGGAGTGTAGCATGTATGCAGGGAGTGTAACAGGTATGCAGGGAGTGTAACATGTATGCAGGGAGTGTAGCATGTAT
This sequence comes from Cherax destructor, assembly GCA_009830355.1. Classification (NCBI taxonomy): domain Eukaryota; kingdom Metazoa; phylum Arthropoda; class Malacostraca; order Decapoda; family Parastacidae; genus Cherax; species Cherax destructor. The sequence goes on along the minus strand of WNWK01020958.1, from coordinate 29,879 downwards.
GCAGGGAGTGTAACAGGTATGCAGGAAGTGTAGCAGGTATGCAGGGAGTGTAGCATGCATGCAGGGAGTGTAGCAGGTATGCAGGGAGTGTAGCATGTATGCAGGGAGTGTAGCATGTATGCAGGGAGTGTAACAGGTATGCAGGGAGTGTAGCATGTATGCAGGGAGTGTAACAGGTATGCAGGGAGTGTAGCAGGTATGCAGGGAGTGTAGCATGCATGCAGGGAGTGTAGCAGGTATGCAGGGAGTGTAGCAGGTATGCAGGGAGTGTAGCATGTATGCAGGGAGTGTAACAGGTATGCAGGGAGTGTAGCATGTATGCAGGGAGTGTAACAGGTATGCAGGGAGTGTAACATGTATGCAGGGAGTGTAGCATGTATGCAGGGAGTGTAACAGGTATGCAGGGAGTGTAGCATGTATGCAGGGAGTGTAACATGTATGCAGGGAGTGTAGCATGTATGCAGGGAGTGTAACAGGTATGCAGGGAGTGTAGCAGGTATGCAGGGAGTGTAACATGTATGCAGGGAGTGTAGTATGTATGCAGGGAGTAGCATGTATGCAGGGAGTGTAGCATGTATGCAGGGAGTGTAGCATGTATGCAGGGAGTGTAACAGGTATGCAGGGAGTGTAGCATGTATGCAGGGAGTGTAACAGGTATGCAGGGAGTGTAGCATGTATGCAGGGAGTTTAACAGGTATGCAGGGAGTGTAGCAGGTATGCAGGGAGTGTAACATGTATGCAGGGAGTGTAGCATGTATGCAGGGAGTGTAACAGGTATGCAGGGAGTGTAACATGTATGCAGGGAGTGTAGCATGTATGCAGGGAGTGTAACATGTATGCAGGGAGTGTAGCATGTATGCAGGGAGTGTAACAGGTATGCAGGGAGTTTAGCAGGTATGCAGGAAGTGTAACATGTATGCAGGGAGTGTAGCATGTATGCAGGGAGTGTAGCATGTATGCAGGGAGTGTAACAGGTATGCAGGGAGTGTAGCAGGTCTGCAGGGAGTGTAGCATGTATGTAGGGAGTGTAGCATGTATGCAGGGAGTGTAGCAGGCAGGGAGTGTAGCAGGCACGGAGGGAGTGTAGCAGGCAGGGAGGGAGTGTAGCAGGCATGCAGGGAAGTGACCCCGGATAAGGACTTGGTACCTAGAGTCCTTATGGAGGGGGATTCCCCTTCCAAAAATTAGGGTCTCTTCCCTCTCCCCTCTTCCCTCTCTCCCATCCAGCAACATCAGTCTTCAATAAAGGTAAGTGCCACATTCAGTTCATTCATTTGTGCATGTAAATCTATCTTTAAGGCCCCCCAATTTTTTTTTTCCAAACTTCTGGGTGTCTGGAACGGATTAATTGAATTTCAATTATTTCTTATGGGGAAAATAGTTTTGTTTTTCGCCTATTTTGGTTTTCGCCGATTTTGGTTTTCGCCGATTTTGGTTTTAGCCGATCCATCTGGAACGGATTAAAATCGAAAACCGAGGGATGACTGTATATTGAAATAAACAAAATAGAGGAAATCAGCTCTAATATACTACATGTACATTATTTAGGTATGAATACTGGTCAGAGAGCCCATTGTAAGCCAAGAAGCATCAGTAAACGAGTACGTCGCTAAGTGAGGAGAGGCTGTATATATACTATACAGTGGTACCCAGAGTTTCGTACAGCTAACTCAAATAATTATGTAAGTGTATTATTGTAAGTGCTTTTGTAAGTGTATTTTTGGGGGTCTGAAACGGACTAATCTAATTTACATTATTCTTTATGGGAACAAATTTGTTTGGTAACGGCACTCGAACAGCCTTCTGGAACGAATTATGTATGAAATATATATATATATATACAGTGAACCCCCGGTGTTCGTCCTGCTCCAAACTCGCCCTTTTATGTAAGTGTATTTTTTTAAATGCTTTTGTAAGTGTATTTTTTGGATCTAAAAGGACTAGTCTACTTTACATTATTCCTTATGGGAATAAATTCGTTTGGTAATGGCACTTGAACAGCATTCTGGAATGAAAAAATAACGAAAACCGGGGGTCCACTGTATATATATATATACAGTGGTAACTCGAGTTACGATGGTCCCCAAAATCGTGATATAAAAAAGACCTGGAAAAGTTTATTTTTTTAAATGCTTTTGTAAGTATATTTTTGGGGGTGTAAAAGGACTAGTCTATTTTACATTATTCCTTATGGGGATAAATTCGTTTGGTAATGGCACTTGAACAGCATTCTCGAACGAAAAAATATCGTAACTCAAGGTACCACTGTACTACTATATATATGATCACAGTAAACAGGTGATATCACAATATGCAAAACAACCACTGTGAATAAAACAGTGAACTTCCAAGCGCTTTCGTGATTTCTCACATTACCAAGGACCTGTAAAAATAACTTAATGACAGAAGAAATTATAAGGCTGATATGATATATCCCCTCACATATGTGAGGTGAGTTCTCGGTAGATAGGCTTTAAATTCCGTTAACCATGTATCATGCTTACATTGCGTGTTTAAGTGTGTATATACCTGAAGTCAATTAGTATGTTTAAGTCATGTTATGTTTAAGTTTCATGGACTTCACAAGGGTCATTAAGGTTGATAAATGACACATATGCAAAGTTTGGGTACTTTTATTCTGGAAACGTTTCGCCAGCTAGTGGCTTCTTCAGTCCAATGCAGAGAACGGTTTAAGATGAGGAGTTAGAGGTAATTGGTCCCTCAGCCTGGAGTCAATGTGTTCAGCACATCAATCTTGATACAAGTTCAGCATATTTGGGGAGATGAGATGGAGCAGTGGTAGGCGGATTTACCAGTGAGAAAAATGCACTAGTGGAAGTAGGTTGGGTCTTTGGGTTAGACAGACTTTGAAGAATTCACTGTATCACAAGATGTTGATTTAAATCTGGGATTTAAATCAATTTTTGGTGTATATGCACTAAGAGATATACACCTTTCAGTGTTCATATCATGATAATCTCTTACATGTCTTATGGTATACCTGGAGAGGGTTTCGGGGATCAATGCCCCCGCAGCCCAGTTCGTGACCAGGTCTCGTGGTGGATCAGGGCCTGATTAACCAGTCTGTTACTGTTGGCCAATCGTAAACCGACATACGTAAGGTAAGTAAGTAAGTTTATTCACATACCTTTCACAAATTTACATTTTTACAATTGTTTTACACATCAACATACGAGTAAATTACTCATGATAACCCAGTCAAGTCAAAGTGACATAGTATTTCTAATGGGGTCTTTGCAATATTTTTGCAAGACTTAAATCAATATTCCCCAATCTTGCTTAATAAGATCAGCAGCTCTCTCACCGATCATGATAGTTGGGGCATTAAGGTTACCCTTCACTATCTGGGGCATGATAGAAGCATCGACTACTCGTATCCCTGTCACGCCTCGTAATCTGGAAGGAAAAATGAATTTGAAAAAACCCTTATACAGTAAATCGTCGTTTAACACGGTAGTTACGTTCCTGAAAATGCAGTTTTAGTTAAAACTGTGTTAGACAAACTGAAGAACTTATGGGAAAAAATTGTTATGTTCAACGAAGCCCCCAAAAATCCAAACAACTTTTTTTTTTAGACAACAGATCTTACAAAAATAAAAGTGAATGTGTAATTGTAGTGCATTGTCATGATATATTACTGCTTAAGACTACAAATGTAATAGAAATAATAGTATTTCTTACCTTAAATTGTGGGTAATGGTGTTTGCAGATGATTGTGAAGAGAGTGGATATGGATGGTGTGGCCTTACTGGGCTGAGGTGGATGGTTGTTGGTTGTCGACAGAAGTGGATGGTAGAGGTTCTGGTACTAAAGTCGATGGTTGTATTGGAGTGTGCATAAATTTTGTAATGGATCTCTGGGCTCTTTTACCCTGCAGTACATTATACAGCTGATGGTAAGGCATCATCAGCTGGTCTAGACCCTGTTTCAAAGCACAGCTTCTAGATTTGTCAGGGTCCTCTTCAGCAACATGGAACTGCTCACGTAACTGCTGCAATGTTAACTGTTTTTCTTCAGGTTCTTCTTCATCTGTTATGTGGCTCCCTGGGACATGGGTGGTGGGGGGTGGCAGAGGGTGGTGGGGTGAAATCCTGCAGGCGATGAGCTCAAAATTTCCCCCCTCTGCAAACCGTGTTAAGTTAATTTTACGAAGTGTTATACAAAAATATGCTGCAATTCTTTATTAGTGCTATAACCAAAACATGCCAGACAAAACCGTGTTAAACAACTGTCTACTGTATTACACAAACAAGACAAAAAAGTGCTAGGATATATGTACTATCACCTGAGAATTTTTATTCTAGGGCGTTAATTTCAGAACGATAACATATATGGGAAAGGTGCCTTGATGCTGGTGAAAGTTCTTGTTTCACAGCATTGGAGCTACATCCTCTGTGCTCTCCCCTGAATAATAATAATAGTAATATGTACACTTCAAACTGAGACAATTTAAATAATAGTTATCATAATTTAAATAAAACTGATTATTCTCTATCTCTCTATAGATGATCATTAATGAAATCACGTCTATGATATCCAAATAGTCATCTACATCACTCTCTGGTTAAGTTGTAGGATGAGATACGCACTTACATCCCTAACACAACAAGAGTGTCCCCTAGCTCGATCGCTAGCACACTCAGCTCACACACTGAGGTCCGGAGTTCGAATCTCCAGAACGGCTGGAAAACATTAGGTGCGTGTTTCCATAAAACACCAGCTGTCCATGTTCACCCATCAGTATAAAATAGGTACCTGGGTGTTAGTGGACTGGTGTGGGTCGCATCCTGGGACAAAACTGACCTAATTTGCCCGAAATGCTCAGCATAACAAGCGGCTTTGTATGTATGTCACTGATGTCAGCTATTGTCTGTATACCTTGTACATATAGTACTTGAGTATGAAGAGTTCAAACATACTCTTACTTGAGTTCAAACAGGAGCTTTCTATATAGTATGTCATTGATGTCATCTATGGTCTGTGTAACTTGTATTGTGTACTTGTAGAAATAAAGATTATTATTACACTTACTTGAGTGTATGGTCCACAACGCCCAGAGGGTCTGAGGATGGGGCCATCTTACAGGTACCAGCCGGGTGATATATAGTTTGGGCTGTGTGTCGTATATAACATGCCCAGTAGCTGTCAGATCCATACACCTCTCCCTCACATCCTGGCAACACCTGCATACATAGCATTTAGCTGCTAAATTAATTGTATAATGCCACTTTACCTGACATTATAACATATGTGAGATATTGTTATTGTATAGTGGTACCTCGACTTACGAGCAGCTCCCAACTCAAAAAATTATGTAAGTGTATTTTCTGTAAGTGCTTTTGTAAGTGTAATTTTGGGGGTCTGAAACAGATTAATCTAATTTACATTATTCCTTATGGGAACAAATTCGTTTAAAACATCCTTCTGAAACGCATTAAGCTCGTAACTCGAGGTACCACTGTATATATATATATATATATATATATATATATATATATATATACGGCACTGAAATTCAGTATGTCAGTACATTTGTAAACGCCATATATATATATATATATATATATATATATATATATATATATATATATATATATATATATATATATATATACAGTGGACCCTCGAGTTTCGTAAAACTTCACTCCTGAAGTCTGCTCAAGTGCCATTACCGAACGAATTTACCCCTTAAGAAAAATGTCACGCAGGTTAGTCTATTTCAGACCCCCAAAAATACTTTTCCACAAGCACTTACAATATTATACTTACATAAATGTATGATTTCCGGGTTTACGAAACTCGGGGGTCCACTGATATATATATATATATATATATATATATATATATATATATATATATATATATATATATATATATATATATATATATATATATATATATATATATATATATATATATATATATATATATATATATATATATATATATATATATATATATATATATATATATATATATATATATATATATATATATATATATATATACGTATACATCAGGGGATTACCAACAAACCCCTGGCTGTCTTCAAGCAGGCACTGGACAGGCACCTGAAGTCGGTACCTGACCAGCCAGGTTGTGGTTCGTACGTTGGACTGCCTGCGCCATCAGTAACAGCCTGGTTGATCAGGCTCTGGTCCAACATGAGGCCTGGTCACAGACCGGGCCACGGGGCGTTGACCCCTGGAATTCTCTCAGGTAATATATATATATATATATATATATACAGTGGTACCTCGAGTTACGATATTTTTCGTTCGAGAATGCTGTTCAAGTGCCATTACCAAACGAATTTATCCCCATAAGGAATAATGTAAAATAGACTAGTCCTTTTACACCCCCAAAAATATACTTACAAAAGCATTTAAAAATAAACTTACATAAAGGGTGATTTTGGGGACCATCGTAACTCGAGGTACCACTGTATATATATATATATATATATATATATATATATATATATACAGTGGTACCCGACTTACGATATTTTTCATTCCAGAATGCTGTTCAAGTGCCATTACCAAACGAATTTATCTCCATAAGAAATTATGTAAAATAGACTAGTCCTTTTAGACCCCCAAAATTACACTTACAAAAGCATTAAAAAAATCAACTTACATAAAGAGGTGTGTTTGGGACCATCGTAAGTCGGGTACCACTTATATATACGTATATATATATATATATATATATATATATATATATATATATATATATATATATATATATATATATATATATATATATATATATATATATATATATATATATATATATATATATATATATATATATATATATATATATATATATATATATATATATATATATATATATATATATATATATATATATATATATATATATATACTATATATATATATATATATATACAGTGGTACCTCGAGTTACGATTTTTTTCCTTCGAGAATGCTGTTCAAGTGCCATTACCAAACGAATTTATCCCCATAAGGAATAATGTAAAATAGACTAGTCCTTTTACACCCCCAAAAATATACTTACAAAAGCATTTAAAAAAATATACTTACATAAAAGGGCGATTTTGGGGACCATCGTAACTCGAGGTACCACTGTATGCGTGTATGTGTACATACACAGATAATATACTTTAATCACTATTTTAGGTATTAAAGTACATATTCTTGACTGGTGGTGTACAGGTCACATGCAGCCTTAACGACCCTTGTTATGTTGATAGATTATAAAGCCAATTAACTATTTTGTTCAACGCTACCATCTATCTCCACCAAGATTTATCTCTAATCTTTCAAAAAACATTCATGAAGATATCCTGTAAACATTATAAGTTTAAAAAAAGATATAGTACATGGAACGTAAGCTTTGTGACAGCTTTTCTGTGTACAGCTTTATCCCCATCTCATTTATTTGTACCTTTGTATAGTGCCATATACTCGTTCAGTAGATTTATATTTTTTTACAATCCACTGTAGTTACCTATGTATACTCACATTTCATACAAATGTGAAACTAAATGGCACTATACAAAGGTACAACTAAATGAGCTTATACAGAGGTTTATGGCATTATACAAAGGTATGACTATGTGGTTAGATTGTGGGGTTTAAAGTCTGTAGACTACACGAGGGCCATGAAGCTTGCATGCCAACCTCATCACATATACACTGAGAGACATACACCTCTTGGTGTATATATCACATGACAAATGCCAGTGTGACTAGATGATAGTTAAGCCAATAGATCATACAAAAGTAAAAGTATTTAGGATTATACAAAACTATTTGAAATTTTACAAAGGCGCTGCTTTATGGGATACAGTGTCCCACGGGGGATACGTTTCAAAGACCTGAAGTGGATACCAAAACCATAGTTAGTAGCAAACCCTATACAGTGGACCCCCGAGTTTCGTAAAAACTTCACTCCTGAAGTCTGCTCAAGTGCCATTACCGAACGAATTTACTCCCTTAAGGAAAAATTTCACGTAGGTTAGTCTATTTCAGACCCCCAAAAATATCTTTCTTGCACGATTTCCGGGGTATTCGTTAACCGAGGGTCCACTGTATATAAGTCCTATACATATCCATTATAAAGTTTAATTGATAAATTATGCACTATAAGTGGAGAATTATCACTTTTTCACTAATGGGAAGCACTTCAAGGCTTCTCTTAGGCTTTGAAGTACTGCCAGTTTCTCTACTTTTGCGCTATGGGGCCATTATTATGAATTAAGAGATATTTTTGGGCCATGGTAAACAGTGGATAACTGAAACAGCGGATACCGAATCAGCGGATACCGAGGTTTGACTTTATAAACATACCTTAGCATGGAAATTGGCTCCATGGTCTCTCTTCAGAGCTGTTGTATTACCGATGGCCAGAGTAAACTTTATACCTGTGGGATTTATTTTTATACATTAATGTTATAATATATTATTACTGCAAACTATGGTAAATTATTAGTCATATATTATTACTATCATATATTACTGTCATATATTATTACTATCATAAATTATAATGTGATTTTTTTATGAATTTGATCTTACTTTTAACTAAGTGTTTTAGACAAAATGATTGTTAGGAAACACTTGTCCTGTTTCCTGATGACCCTTACCTTCCATAACCATATATATATATATATATATATATATATATATATATATTAAGAATACGTAAGGAAGAGATATATCATGAATGACAAGTTTAATAATAAATGAAAGAAAATATTAGTATATAGTAAGTGCTGGCTTCAATAACAACGCCTTCGGCCACTGAATATAATAAAAATCTTTTATGGAATCATGTCCAGTATCTTCTCCATCACACCCAGTGTGTGACGGTCTGTGACCACAGACTGGTCACAGACCGGGCTGTGGGGGGCGTTGACCCTCAAATCCCTCTCTAGGTATACTGGTATACACACAGTATGTATTATAGTGGAGGATTATGTCTGAGTGTCCCTGAAGTACAGCTGGACTTAACCTCTGCCTCTCCAAGAGAACTGGTCTGTGATCAACAGGTAGTCTGACTTCTGAAGTGTTAAGAGATGGTTGGACCATAAAAGGGATCATTACAAACGTGTTATGATACTCATGCTCTTTCTTTGGATGTTCCAACACGTTTTCATCAGTTACAGAACAAGTGGGATTCAAACCCATGGCAAGAGAGTCCCATCCATTCCATGGTTTGTTTACAATCGTGTTGTAATGGTTTCGTGTGTGTGTTTCCACAGTCTGCCACTGCTATACAATGGGCCTAGTGTCTAATCGACATGTGCCTAGGACAAAATGGTAACTAACTTTTGTGTCCATGTTCACTCGTTCTTCACAAACACCACCAAAGGGAAAGATACCAGCCACTGCCTCTGCATTGCGATTAGTGTGGAACTTCAGAACTGCTGAAACAGTTTCTCAGAAGTCTTTCAGTTGTGTAAGCACTTGCACTGCAGTACCTCCATATACGTACAACTGTTGTCCCTCACCATTCCGTAGGGAGGAACCATGCCCAACCCTTCTAGGGTTGGGCATGGTAGCAAGCTAGAGCTTGCTACCATCTGCACCTCGCAAGACTGCTCTTCCCGTCAGCCTCCCTGGGGCGGGGAAGATGGCAGACCAGAGAGGCCTAGCTTCTCCCTACCAGCCCCATGCAGGTGGGGAATGTGGCTAGGCCTGGGGCCAGTTGGTCCCAACGATGAGGGGTACTTGTACCTCCTCCCATGGGAGACATAGGTCTCTGATACTCGCATGACAGGGAGCCGGAGCCGGGTTGCCATCTGGAATAGACCCGGGCCAGGAGCATTCCCGGCGAATTAACACCTCTTCCTCCTCCATTCCGTGTTGGGAAAAAGGGTCCTCTAAAAATTAAGACCAGTGGCAGGACTTTGTCCTGACGAGTATTATAACAATAAGAACATTCCCCTCTTCTAAACACTATCTATTATGTCTTTTGTCCCAGATCATGTACTCTCGTACTCTCATGTACTCATGTACTTACCACGTATTAGGGAAGCAACATCATCAGGGTGACTGAGGAAGTTGGGGTCAATGAGTGGGGACTCGTGAGGATTACCAGACCTTAACCGTACAGTTCCTCGGCTCTTTTCTCGAACCAACACAGGCAAAATGGTGAACCCTTCCTTCCCCTTTATAGGCGAAAAATACTGCTGGAAGAACTGCAAGATTGATGAGCAAGATAAGTATGATAAATGATTGGATAAGACATGTATATCATCCGGTATCTTTACTTGAAAGATATTCAGCCTATACATTACCGAACGAATTTGTTCCCATAAGGACAAATGTAAATTAGATTAGTCCGTTTTAGACCCCCAAAATACACTTACAAAAGCACTTACAATAATACACTTACATAATTGTTTTGGTTGGGAGCTGTACGAAAAATGAGGTACCACTGTACAGTGGACCCCCGCCTAATGAGCAAAATTCATTCTAGAAGCCTGCTCAAGCGCCATTACCGAACGAATTTACTTCCTTAAGAAATAATGTCACGTAGGTTAGTCTATTTCAGATCCCCAAAATACACTTAAACAAGATTAGATTTTGCCACCGAAGTGGCTAGTTTATTGTGCACCCCATATCCATCCTGTGGACGGTAGAGCAAGAACATATGGATACACAAAGGGGTTAACAATTGTACATTTGGGTTTATATCTACATTTCAATTATCTGTTACAAGCAAATTTAGGAAATTTGCTTAGTACAATTGGTATCTTATTTCATGAATAAGATATCTTGACATGTCACATACGTAGGTTATTATACTGTCTATCTCTATATTCCTCAATAAGTGCACAATTAAGCACATAGTGTTCAAGACAGTGACCATATGCCTGATCACATAATTTGCATTTAGACTTCCACAAGCACTTACAATATTATACTTACATAATTGTACGATTTCCGGGGTGCTCGTTAGGCAGGGGTCCACTGTATAAATAATTTTGAATGTCTTTTGAGTAGGGTGATAGATCCATCATGCCCAGCCCTTTTAGGGTAGGGTAGGTGCCAAAGATGGAGCTTGCTACCATCTGCAGCGTCAGCCTCCTTGGGGCGGGGAAGATGGCAGACCAGAGAGGCCTAGCTTCTCCCTACGAGCCCCGTGCTGGTGGGGAATGTGGCTAGGCCTGGGGACAGTTGGTCCCAATGATGAGGGGGTACTTGTACCTCCTCCCATGGGAGACATAGGTCTCAGATACTCCCGTGACAGGGAGCTGGAGCCGGGTCGCCATCTGGAATAGACACGGGCCGGGAGAATTCCCGGCGAATCAGCACCTCCTCCTCCTTGAGTAGGGAGCTCCACCATGCCCAGCCCTTCTAGGGCAGGGTAGGTGCCAAAGCTAGAGCTTGCTACCATCTGCAGCTCGCAAGACTGCCCTTCCCGTCAGCCTCCCTGGGGCGGGAAGATGGCAGACCAGAGAGGCCTAGCTTCTCCCTACGAGCCCCGTGTGGGTGGGGAACTTGGCTAGGCCTGGGGACAAGTGGTCCCAGACGATGAGGGGGTACTTGTACCTCCTCCCATGGGAGACATAGGTCTCAGACACTCCCAAGACAGGGAGCTAAGGCCGGGTCACCATCTGGAAAAGACCTGGGCCGGGGGTGTTCCGGCGAATCTACACCCCCTCTTTTGAGTAAAGATAACCAGACATGTGTCTTATTAGTCAAGATCAGTCTAATACCTGGAGGAGGTGAGTGTGGCATACACATATGGAGGGAAAAACAAGAAAACTTAAGAAAACTATTGTTATAGGCACGGTGCCCCATGGCCTGGTGGCAAAAGCTCTCGCTTCACACAGTGATTGTCCTGGTTCGATTCCCGGCGAGGGTAGAAACATTGGACGTGTTTCCTTAAACTGGTTGTCTATGTTCACCCATCAGTAAAATGGGTACCTGGGTGTTAGTGGACTGGTGTGGGTCGCATTCTGGGACAAAACTGACCTAATTTGCGGGAAATGCTCAGCATAACAAGGGGCTTTCTATATAGTAGTATGTCATTGATGTCAACTATGGTCTGTATACCATGTACTACATGTACTTGTAGTAAATAAAGATATTATATTATATTATAATGGAGGTGCTAAAGCCATTGACGTTCAGACATCTGGAATAAAAGCATCAGTCTGGTTAAAAATTTGAGAAGAAAATCCCATGTAAGTATTATATTTTGGAAAAATTTTGCGTAAATAAGATAAATTGCTGAAGATCAAAAAATAAAATGGGACTAATGTTTCAAGGAATTGAACTTGTCCTCTCCTTCCTAGGATCAAACTTGATGGAATTCCATTTCTCAGGCAATGTATCTAATCTTTATTGCTTTAGTACTTCTAGCAAATATAATAATAATAATAATAATAATAATAATAATAATAATAATAATAATAATAATAATAATAATAATAATAAACTGCTGCATTATTACACTGGGCAAAACACTGTGTCCTGACGAACCTTACCTAACCTTGGTAAATTTAGGAAAGGTTAGATCTAATGAATTAGAAGAGGAGGGGGGACTAGGGGACTTTTTCAAGCATTATTACTAAATTTTTTATCTGGAGGGGAGGGGAGGATTTTAGGGAGTGATGTTATTTTAGCGAGCTTCAACTCCTGTCTTCTTTAGCGGCACAACTTTCACTTCAACTTACATCTCTCCTGAAGCCCAGGAGATCAGTGAGGGCCACTCCAGCGTCGGCCGCTGGAGTGGCAGACAGTAAGATATATTGAAACTCTGGCCAGTATGGGTCACCTTTCTCGGCTAGGCTCCACGCATATCCCTCCACGGCCAATGGGTTCGTTAAAGGACCTGGCGATCACAAAAAAAAACATTAGTGCCATTACATAAACACAGGTGTTGATATAGTTAATTTAAATGACTATTATCCTTCAGTCTTTTTCTGCTATGACCATCAAATAGTCATTCAGACTCGGGACATTATTACTACTCTTTGTGGAACCGAGACACAAAAAATCAAAGATTTTATAGCATGTTCAATGGAGTGACCAGAGTCCTAGGACCCTGGTCGATTCAAAAGGCCCCAGAGTTGAAAAAATTCATTTAGACTGGTCCTAAAGTGATTAAATTTTGTATCTTTTTATACCATACTTATGTATCATAATACTTTGGAATTTATTGGACTGCCGGGGAGAAAATACATTACTTATTTTTGCATAGTCCAAAGACAGGTTTAACGTATGACTATCAAAGTTAAATACGAGTCAAATTTAAGATATACATACACAGATGTACTACTTATTGTGTGTGTGTGTGTGTGAATATTTTATAATAACTGTAACTTAACTATAATAAGATTGGTGCCAGTCTCTGGATTCATTTCGTGCTTCTGTATTCTGTTGACTACCGCCCACGGGACGGCTGAAAAATATAGCTATTAAACTAACTCACGGTGCAGCTACGAAATACAGAAAGGAACCTTGTCTGTTCTGGATGTAATTTTTAGTGTCTGCGGGATTGATCAAAGACAGCAAGTTGGAAGCAGAGCCTGGCCTGACAGTCCACGAGAGGCCGACGACAGCTGGATGGTCCTGTAGATTGCTGCCCACTCCAGGAAGGTCCACCAGCACTGGTATCTAGGGTGGAGATGCAAGTTGAATAACATGACACTGGACGCTTATCACTAGTGGAACTGCGACAGACAATCACCACTATTTTCACCACTGCTAATACTGTGACCTAGTACTCACACGATGGTGAGCGAGGTGCTGAGCTGGACCAATGCCTGACAACATAAGGAGGTGTGGGGAACCAATCGTCCCGGCTGACACCACCACTTCTCTCCTGGCTAACACAGTTCGTGCCTGCAACAATGATCAATCGAAAATTACTAATTCGTGAAACTGCAATTCATATTTCTAGATCATACTCTCTAATTTATTTGATAATCTTGGAGCATGTACTGCGTACCGGTGGAAAAATTATCATGGATGGGGGAAGAGACGTATGTTAGACTTCAGAGGGTCATCTGAACTATAATATCAGCACACTTCTGGCAAGGAAGCGATTGGGTGAATTATGGTAAATGCGTTTCCTCTTTTTTGGGGGTCACCCTATAAATCACTACAAATTCAATAGAAATAATAGTATTTCTTACCTTAAATTGTGGGTAATGGTGTTTGTGGATGATTGTGAAGAGAGTGGATATGGATGGTGTGACCCTACTGGGCTGAGGTGGAGGGTTGTTGGTTGTCGGTAGAAGTGGATGGTAGAGGTTCTGGTACTAAAGTCGATGGTTGTATTGGAGTGTGCATAGATTCTGTAATGGATCTCTGGGCTCTTTTACCCTGCAGTACATTATACAGCTGATGGTAAGGCATCATCAGCTGGTCTAGACCAAGTTTCAAAGCAATGGTTCTAGATTTGTCAGGGTCCTCTTCAGTAAAAAAGTCTGCTAGTTTAGCAGCAACATGGAACTGCTCACATAACTGCTGCAATGTTATCTGTTTTTCTTTAAGTTCTTCTTCATCTTCTGTTATGTGGCTCCCTTGTATATGTTCATCAAGCACTGCTAACATTTCCTCTGGACTCCTGTCTTCATCATTATCATCATCTAAGAGCTCATTCACATCTTCAATATCTTCAAAACCATCACCTGGTAATCTCCTTGCCAGCTGAACAATTTCCTGAACCTGACTCTCAAGCAAGAGAAAACTAGTGAAATAATTAACTACAGAAGGCCATAACTTTCCCCAGCCTGCATTTAATGTTGATTGTGGCACTTCATTCCATGCACTTCTAGCATAGCTGATGGCATCTACCTTGAGTCTACCTGGAGAGAATTCCAGGGGTCAACGCCCCCGCGGCCCGGTCTGTGACCAGGCCTCCTGTTGGACCAGAGCCTGATCAACCAGGCTGTTACTGCTGGCAGCACGCAGTCCAACGTACGAACCACAGCCCGGCTGATCAGGTACCGACTTGAGGTGCCTGTCCAGTGCCTGCTTGAAGACAGCCAGGGGCTTGTTGGTAATCCCCCTGATGTATGCTGGGAGGCAGTTGAACAATCTTGGGCCCCTCACACTTATTGTGTTGTCCCTCAACGTGCTAGTGGCACCCATGCTCTTCACTGGGGGGATGTTACATCGCCTGCCGAGTCTTTTGCTTTCGTACGGAGTGATTTTTGTGTGCAAGTTTGGTACTAAGCCCTCGAGAATTTTCCATGTGTATATAATAATGTATCTCTCCGCCTACGTTCTAGAGGGATAGGTTTAGGAACTTCAAGCGTTCCCAGTAGTTGAGGTGGTTTATCGCACTTATGCGTGCGGTGAAGGTTCTCTGCACATTTTCAAGGTCAGCAATTTCACCCGCCTTGAAAGGTGCAGTTAGTGTGCAGCAATATTCCAGCCTAGATAGAACAAGCGATCTGTACAGTGTCAATATGGGCTTGGCATCCCTGGTTTTGAAGGTTCTCATTATCCATCCTGTCATTTTTCGAGCAGATGCAATTGCTACATTGTTATGGTCCTTGAAGGTGAGATCCTCCGACATGATCACTCCCAGGTCTTTGACATTAGTTTTTCGCTCTATTGTGTGGTTGGAATTAGTTTTGTACTCCGATGAGATTTTAATTTCTTCACGTTTTCCGTATCTGAGTAATTGAAATTTCTCATCATTGAACTTCATATTGTTTTCTGCAGCCCATTTAAAGATTTGGTTTATGTCTGCTTGGAGTCTTGCAGTGTCTTCAACGGTGGACACTGTCATACAGATTCGGGTGTCATCTGCAAAGGAAGACACAGCACTGTGGCTTATATCCCTGTCAATGTCTGATATGAGGATGAGGAATAGGATGGGAGCAAGTACTGTGCCTTGTGGAACAGAGCTTTTCACAGTAGCTGCCTCAGACTTTACTCTGTTGACTACTACTCTTTGTGTTCTACGTGTTAGGAAATTATAGATCCATCTACCAACTTTTCCTGTTATTCCTTTATCACGCATTTTGTGTGCTATTACACCATGGTGTTATCTGTGCTCATGATAATGCGAGCACAGATGGGCATGTTTGTGGAGCAACTTGCAATGTGAACAGACTGATGTTGTAGTGGCCAGGCTTAGGCTTGGCTACAGGTACTTCTGACAGTTTGGAAGACACAGATGATGATCAAACTAAATGCAAATTATGTGATCAGGCATATGGTCACTGTCTTGAACACTATGTGCTTAATTGTGCACTTATTGAGGAATATAGAGATAGACAATATAATAACCTATGTGACATGTCAAGATTTCTTATTCATGAAATAAGATACCTGCTTGTAACAGATAATTGAAATGTAGATATAAACCCAAATGTACAATTGTTAACCCCTTTGGGGCCTAGTGCCTAGGCCTTTTGTGTATCCATATGCTCTTGCGCTACCGTCCACAGGATGGATATGGGGTGCACAATAAACTAGCCACTTCGGTGGCAAAATCTAAAAAAATTACACTATGGTCACACTTGTCAAAGGCTTTTGCAAAATCTGTGTATATAACATCTGCATTCTGTTTATCTTCTAGAGCATCCAGGACCTTGTCGTAGTGGTCCAGTAGTTGGGACAGACAGGAGCGGCCTGCTCTAAACCCATGCTGTCCTGGGTTGTGCAATTGATGGGTATCAAGATGGGTGGCGATCTTGCTTCTTAGAACCCTTTCAAAGATTTTTATGATATGGGACGTTAGCGCAATTGGTCTGTAGTTCTTTGCTATTGCTTTACTGCCCCCTTTGTGGAGCGGGGCTATGTCTGTTGTTTTTAGTAGCTGCGGGACGATCCCAGTGTCCATGCTCCCTCTCCATAGGATGTTAAAAACATGTGATAGGGGCTTCTTGCAGTTCTTGATGAACACGGAGTTCCATGAGTCTGGGCCTGGAGCGGAGTGCATGGGCATGTCATTTATTGCCTTTTCAAAGTCATTTGGCGTAGTGATGATGTCAGAAAGGCATGCGTCTGTCAAGTTCTGTGGCACTCTCATAAAAAAGTCATTTAGGTTTTCGATTTTCAGTCTGGTTAGTGGCTCGCTAAAGACTGAGTCATACTGGGATTTAAGTAACTCACTCATTTCCTTGCTGTCATCTGTGTAGGACCCATCCGGTTTAAGTAGGGGCCCAATACTGGTTGTTGTTCTCGACTTTGATTTTGCATAGGAAAAGAAATACTTAGGGTTTCTTTCAATTTCATTTATGGCTCTTAGTTCTTCCCGTGTCTCTTGATTCCTATAAGATTCCTTTAGTTTTAATTCGATGTTTGCTATTTCTCTGACTAGTGTCTCCCTACGTATTTCAGAGATATTGGCCTCCTGTATCCGCTCTGTTATTCTGTGCCTTCGCCTGTATAGGGAGCGCCTCTCTCTTTCCAGTTTGCATCTTCTCCTCCTTTTCCTTAAGGGAATTTGCCTTGAGCAAACCTCAAGTACCACAGAGTTAATTTGTTCTAGACATAGGTTGGGATCCGTGATGCTTAGGCAATCTTCCCAGTTTATATCATTTAGGACTTGGTTTACTTGGTCCCACCTTATGTTTTTGTTATTGAAATTGAATTTGGAGAAAGCTCCCTCACGGCTGATCACATTTTGTTGATCTGGGGCTCCCCGCATGCATGTCAGGACCTCTATTATGTTGTGATCTGAGTATATTGTTTTTGATATGATGACATTTCGTATCAGATCATCATTGTTGGTGAAGATGAGGTCCAGCGTATTCTCTAATCTTGTGGGCTCTACTATATGCTGGTTTAAGGTGAACTTGGTGCAGAGATTTAAAAGTTCATGCATGTGTGAATTTTCATCTGAGCTGCCTCCTGGTGTTATCTCTGCTACCACATTGTTTGCAATATTCCTCCATTTTAGGTGCCTGAGGTTGAAATCCCCCAGTAGCAAGATGTTGGGGGCAGGAGCTGGAAGATTTTCCAGACAGTGGTCAATTTTCAGAAGCTGTTCCTGGAATTGTTGGGACGTTGCATCCGGGGGCTTGTAGACAACCACGATCACCAGGTTTTGATTCTCGACCTTTATTGCTAATACTTCAACTACATCATTTGAGGCATTTAGTAGTTCTGAACATATAAGTGACTCTGTGATATACAGGCCAACCCCCCCTTTTTGCCTGTTCACTCTGTCACATCTGCAATGTTAAATTTATTCCAGAAGCTTGGTACTGCCAGGTTGGCACTGCCAGGTTGGCACTGCCAGCTTGGAGTCAGAGTCTATTGATGCAACTAGTTTTTTCATAACTTTTTTTGTGTAGTTACACTTGAATGACTTAATAACTTCCCGGTCCAGTGGTTGTATTAGAGATGTTGTATTTGGAGGTAAAAATACAACTTTTACATGCGGGGTCAGATCCAGCAAAGCTCGTGGATGAGTACGGGAATTATCAAGAATAAAGAGAACCTTGAATGCAAGGTTCTTGGTGTGCAGGTAAAACTTGACTTCAGGAATAAAGTGATGCTTAAACCAGTCAATAAATATTTCCTCTGTCATCCATGCTGACTGGTTAGACCTCCAAATTACTGGTAAGGTGTTTTTATCTACACCTTCCAAAGCACGAGGATTCCTAGAGCAGTAAATAACCATGGGCTTACACTTGAAATCACCTGACGCATTACCGCAAAGGAGCAAGGTGAAGTGATCCTTTGCTGTCTTGAAGCCTGGTGCACTTTTCTCTTGCTGACTGATATAAGTTCGTGTTGGCATTTTTTTCCAAAAAAACACTTGTCTCGTCAGCATTAAACACTTGATGTGGCTCATAGCCACCCTCGGAAATAATTTCCTGCAATTCAGCAGGGAAATTACTTGCTGCTGTATGATCAGCAGAAGCACTTTCACCAGAAAACGTAATATTATGTAACTTATTATACAACTTAAAGTTGTGGAACCAGCCTGTACTAAACACACACTCTTTTTCAGGCCTTCCTTCCTTATCACACACTGCTTTAAACAACTGTAAGGCACCTTTCTTTGTCTTTTGTTCGATCCACTCAAGCAACAAGTTTTCTGTTTTATTTACTTGCTGTAATCTGCGTGTCATTGTTTTCATGAGGTGACATCTTGGGTTATTCATTACACAAACTCGTATATTCGCCTCGTTCTTTTTAATTGTATGAACTGACGTTTCATTAAGGCCATAGACCCTCACTATATCCACCACACGTGAGCCACTCTTAAGCTTATATAATATCTCGATTTTCTTGGTAATTCCTAGACTTGAACGATTAATTCATTGTCACTTGCGGGAACACTTGTATGCTTACTGGGTGCCATGATTGCTTGGCAGATTTAACAAATGGCAATGAAAATAAGAAAATATGTATGTAATAAACACAGCGAGCTTCCGAGTATCGTCGTCCTACACGCGTATGAACCGAAATGAAGGCCGGGAGGATCAAAATTTTGTCCCCTCCCGCATCCGTGTTAAACTAATTTTACGTGCAAGACAAAACCGTGTTAAACGACTGTCTACTGTATTTAAGTTTTTTCTCTATTAAACTGTGCATTACTTTGCATAATTAAGGATTTTTCAAACCTTGATTATTTTTTCTGTGCTTAAAACTTAAAAAAAAACTGTTTACAGCGAACGGTTCGTAGGGGTCTAGAACAGATTCGTGCAATGTTAGTTTTCTCTGTTATTCAAGGTTTTCACATTTAGTTTACTATTACACTGCATTCTGTGCCATAATTAACTATTTTTTGTGCTTTTAATCTTAAAAAAACAATATTTACATACAGTTCGTAGGGGTCTGGAATGGATTAATCGTATTTACATACAATCCAACTGGAAAATTAGGTTCGGGTCACGACCAAATCGGGTCACGAACAGAGTTTTGGAACGAATCATGGTCGTGACCAGAGGTTCCCCTGTATCATGTAGGACAGCCATTGCTGGTTGCCATGGTGACCCCATAACAGCTCAAGCTTCAGGGCCACAAAAATGCAAATCCGCCACTGCCTAGATGCCTACCTTCCCACGGTGATGGAAACGGACCACAACTGCTCGTTTCTGTTCATCAAAAAGTATCTGAAAAAAATAACAATTCATTAAAATCGATAAAACTGTTTTTACTCTTTATTAATGATATTTTTTCAAACCAAAAATATCTTAATTTTGGTGGAAATTTTGAAATTTGCCAAAAAGTGCTTAAAAAACTCATAAAAAGCCATGTATTATATAAATGAATAATGCATATTAATTATAATCTTTCTTTCTTTCTTTGATAAATGATCGTGATAAAGTGCATAGCGGAGAAAAGTGGAAGACGTAGAAGAAGAGAAGTGGATCGGAAATGGAAGAATGGAGGAGGATCGGGGACGGATCTATTGTGAAACTAGAAGCGACTTTAGTCCACATTGCTTAACAATTTTGGGTCTACTGTATGAGAATAGGCCCCCATAACAGTTCAAGCTTCAGGGCCCCCAAAATGTAGGTCCCCACTGAGGAGGACGGGACGATAATAATAAATACTAAATGAGTTGAACTTCAAGAACAAATTACAATAAACTCTCAATCTGTGGAACAAATTTTAGTCAATGCTTTGATCTGTGCTCAATCAGTTTAATAGTCCAGGATTGGTCGAAACGTCGACTTAATTTTAAGTCTAAGCAAATTATAAGTAAGTTTTGGAGTAGAATGTCAGGTAGAGGAAAGGTAAACAATGGGCAAGAATGTGAAGTTTTAATACCTTATAATAGATAGTTACATGGTGCCCGGTGGCCTGGTGGCAAAAATTTTTGCTTCACATGGTGAGTGTCCGGGTTCGATTCCCGGCGAAGAGGTGGGAACATTGGACGTGTTTCCTTTCACCGGTTGTCTATGTTCACCCATCAGTATAAAATGGGTACCTGGGTGTTAGTGGACTGGTGTGGGTCGCATCCTGGGACAAAACTGACCTAATTTGCGGGAAATGCTCAGCATAACAAGGTACTTTCTATATAGTAGTATGTCATTGATGTCAGCTATGGTCTGTATACCTTGTACATGTACTGGTAGTAAATAAAGATATTATTATTATTATTATAGTTACCTGGTGCTAGTTGACTGTTGTGGCTGGTATCCTGGGAGTGGTAATATACCTCAGGGTTACCGCTAATAGGATGACCATGGGGGTATACAGTAAACCAGCCTCTCAGGCAGACAACTAACTTAAATAGGTCTGGGCTTTAGGATGAGCTGATTACTTTAGGTTAGGTAACATTCGTCAAGAAACAGGATAAGTGTTTCCTGACGCGGGTCTTCGCCATACGATGACCCGCTACTGGAGCTTTTGGTCATCTGACCGAGACCTTCCACTGGCTAACCGGTCCACCCCTTTAAAAATTATGGTTATGATTATAGCGATTTTTGAAGGATTACAGCTCTTAGCTCGAAACATCGGCGTGAAACGAACCAGTGGCATTGATAATTCACCCACTTGCGTAACATTGCGCGGTATTCGTGGAGGAACTAGCTACCCGTGTTACGAACACATTGTAAACAAACCTTTGTAACATGAGCTTCAGGTATAACATGGAGGTTGCCCCCGGAGAGAGCAGGACGCAAGTAAGCTTCTGCTACCGATGATCTTTGTCCATTTAGCTGTCATATCAGCCACGGCGAATCCTGAAAGCAGATGGAGTACATTATCCATAGTGTTATTGAAGATATGCAGTATCGACGAGATAAAGAATAAGACATTATACGCCTTCGTATTATATTCGACTAACCACCCACAGGATGGTATGGGACGACTACCACCCACAGGATGGGTATGGGACGACTACCACCCACAGGATGGCTATCACCCACAGGATGGCTATAGTATGCATCGTAAGCCTGTCAACTTACCTATCTGCTCAGGTCCATTGGGATCGATAACGTCGTAGCCCAGTTCTTGTCCAGCCTTGAGGAAGCCATCGAGGACAGGAGGACTCCATCTCTTGTCATCCACTGAGAGTGGCCCTGTGGTTCCATGGTACGCCGCTGATATGGAGAAATAAATTCTTAATTACAGTAGTTCTCTCATAAAGGTCCTCTATATAGTAAGGAAATTTCATATCTAACAATTATACCAAATAAGTATTAACTACACAATGACAATTTCCTAAAAGAATGTTTTTCAAAATTAACAAGATTGTTTATACCATCAAAAAAGAAACATAGACCGTATATTCTTGGTATGAAAGAAGCAGTGCAGAGACAATTAAGAATATTTCACGACTAACCCACAATTTTCAGACAAATAAGACGTTCCGGGCTTTCCTAGACCACTTGATATTGGTCCGAGACAGACTGAAATGTCTTCTTGAATTTTATCTGCGATTTGTGGATTAGTTATGAATTGTTCCAGTCACGTTGACCGTGACTTTTGTTCTTTAATAAGATATGTTGACTATTCTTTATTGCTGCAGCAATTAGAATTTTATAAAAAAATGCTACAATTTTTTATATCAAACGAGACACCACGAGAACTAAGATGTTCGCTTGTGTAGAGCTTTATCAAGTCTCGTTGGCTTGATAAAGCTCTACACAGAGTGAAATATAATAATAATAATAATAATCTTTATTTACTACCAGTACATGTACAAGGTATACAGACCATAGCTGACATACTACTATATAGAAAGACCCTTGTTATGCTGAGCATTTCCCGCAAATTAGGTCAATGTCGTCCCCAGGATGCGACTCACACCAGTCGACTAACACCCAGGTACCTATTTTACTGATAGGTGAACAGTGACAGCAGGTGACAGATTGCTATCGCTGAGTGCGCTAGCAATCGAGCTATGGGACACCTTAGGTTAGGTAAGATTCGTCAGGAAACAGGACAAATGTTTCTTGATGCAGGTCTTAGTTATATGATGACCCCCCCCCCCCGCCCCACTAGAGCATTTGGTCATCTGACCGAGGCCTTCACCTGACCGTTCCACCCCTTTAAAAATTAAAGATAACATCGTTTGGTGTTGATGAATAAGACCCATGTGTAATCCAACAGCCTTCTTCAGTCGAATATAGGTGAACCCAACACTAGAAACAGTAGTAGAATTAGTTGACGTGATCAGTCCCTCAACCTTCGTAGTAGCTGGTCAGTCCCTCAATCCTAAAGCCGTGTTGCATTTGTCTTATGCATTAACTTATATACTATGATTAATATCATTTGATAGTATTGATACCTATTCCTCATCCTCATATCAGACATTGACAGGGATATAAGCCACAGTGCTGTGTCTTCCTTTGCAGATGACACCCGAATCTGTATGACAGTGTCCACCGTTGAAGACACTGCAAGACTCCAAGCAGACATAAACCAAATCTTTAAATGGGCTGCAGAAAACAATATGAAGTTCAATGATGAGAAATTTCAATTACTCAGATACGGAAAACGTGAAGAAATTAAAATCTCATCGGAGTACAAAACTAATTCCAACCACACAATAGAGCGAAAAACTAATGTCAAAGACCTGGGAGTGATCATGTCAGAGGATCTCACCTTCAAGGACCATAACAATGTAGCAATTGCATCTGCTCGAAAAATGACAGGATGGATAATGAGAACCTTCAAAACCAGGGATGCCAAGCCCATGTTGACACTTTACAGATCGCTTGTGCAGAGAACCTTCACCGCACGCATAAGTGCGATAAACCACCTCAACTACTGGGAACGCTTGAAGTTCCTAAACCTGTACTCTCTAGAATGCAGGCGGGAGAGATACATTATTATATACACATGGAAAATTCTCGAGGGCTTAGTACCAAACTTGCACACAAAAATCACTCCGTACGAAAGCAAAAGACTCGGCAGGCGATGTAACATCCCCCCAATGAAGAGCAGGGGTGCCACTAGCACGTTGAGGGACAACACAATAAGTGTGAGGGGCCCAAGATTGTTCAACTGCCTCCCAGCATACATCAGGGGGATTACCAACAAGCCCCTGGCTGTCTTCAAGCAGGCACTGGACAGGCACCTCAAGTCGGTACCTGATCAGCCGGGCTGTGGTTCGTACGTTGGACTGCGTGCGGCCAGCAGCAACAGCCTGGTTGATCAGGCTCTGGTCCAACAAGAGGCCTGGTCACAGACCGGGCCGCGGGGGCGTTGACCCCTGGAATTCTCTCCAGGTAGACTCCAGGTAGATACCTAAACCTTAACTCCAGAATGGTAACTCCCTCACCTGTTTGAAAGTTACGTGTTCCACGATAGGTTTCTGCTTTCTTGAAGTAGGGAAGAACTGTGTTGTAGTTCCAGCCTGGGTTGCCCAGAGCCTCCCAGTAGTCATAGTCGCGTCTGTTGCCTCTTACATACATCATCCAGTTGATTGTAGACGACCCACCCACCACACGGCCGACGGGATAGGGGCAAGCCTACCTCAACCCCATCCAGGGAAGACATAGTAAATCAAAATATAGAAGTACTGTAGTAAGCCTACTGGCCCACGATAGGCAGTTCTTACTCATGGTTACATGAACGTGCCTCTGCGTACCGACAGAATGCAATAAGACACTTGTGTACCTTCCTCGGAGCTATGTCAGTTGAGTACAAGGCAATGCCGACATGCAAGCGTGGGGTCAGTGTAGTTTATATATATGTAGTCTTGAGGATGCACTGATCTCCTTTTATAACACTAGTATTCTCAGTATCTAACACTCCAGTTGTCTCAACATCTCAAATATTCTGGCCAGGCAAGTACAACACGAGCAAGACACTGTGGTGCTGTGGTCAGGTGACCTGACACTAGTCACTGACCTGACGCCTCCCTCACCTGACTTCCCTTCCTTTCTATATACCGATAAGCTCAGTGTTTAATTAGACTTCCCACAGGCAAAGTGTTTCCTCAACAAAATGTTGCAGAAGTATCTTAATACATTCTGTGGGTATATATATACTAGACATTATGTATCTATATACACACTTGTATGCTTCGTGTCCCAGGCAGCAGTTATTTTGGGAGTCATGTGTGTATATTCTCCCAGTAAATTAATCCTGATCTAAATCATGCCCACACACACGTCAAATTATCCTATTATAGATGAAGAAGTTGTGGTATAATAACTATAATTTCTATATTATAAATGTTCAGTGACAAACCAGCAGTAAGAAATTTTAGAAACAAATCAGCTGCGGGAAGAATTTTAGTTAACGAAAGCACGAGCGATAGGAATAATTTTTTTTTATAGCGACAAATCATCTTCAATAAGAATTTTATAATGACTGTGTGTTGGAAAAATACTTACATTATTATTGTAGCTCAAGAGGCCATGTTTCTGGGGCACCGTGAAGTAATTCCAGTCTGCTTTACTCTGCAGAAGGAATGCACTAAACCCGGGGACCTGAGATTCAAGGGGCGGCTGCCCCCCTGACTCCAGCACCAGCACCTTCCACTCCTTCACCTCCGCCAGCCTCGCCGCCACAACACTCCCACCTGACCCTGACCCCACTGCAGCACAAGGTCAAACATTAGTGCCATTTCTACAGGTTAGGATAGGTAAGAGTTGTGAGATAACAAATCAAGTGTTTCCTGACGCGGGTCTTAGAAATATGATGACCCGCCACTTAGTTCTCCAGAGTGACCATACTCTTTTGTAACCTCTGAACATACTCTAAACATAGGTTAGAGTAGATCAAATTTGTCCTGAAACAGGACAAGTGTTTCCTGACGTGGGTCTTTTTGTCATCTGATCGAAGCCTTCCACTGGCTTACCACTCCACCCCTTTAAAAATTACAGAAAACATTTGATATTAGCTGGTGTAGAAACCCACGAAGACACGTCTACCGAGCCTAAATTCATTTCCATGTTTTTTTTTACACAAATTAATTTTACAAGCTAAGAGGTGTTATCCTGTCTCAGCTCATTTAAAAGCTCAGCACTATCTGAGGTATACTACCACCCCAGGATGCCACCCACACCGGTAGGTTAACACCTAGGTACCTACTTATTGCTAGGTGAACAGGGTCAGCAGGTGTAAGGAAACATGCCCAACGTTTCCACCCGTGCCGGGGATCGAATCACTGACTCTCAGTGTGTGAGCTGAATGCTCTACTAAACCAATTATCAATTACTCAACTGAACAATAGTTTTGTTATCAATATTTAGATCGGACATGAATGGTACAACTTGGAATCTTGGTTCAGAGAACATCTACATAACATTCACGGCTACTACTACTACTACCACTAACCCATCCCTTGGGTATGACCTACTTCCATTGGGAATGCTGCCTACCAGTGACTATGCCCCCATTTGCTACCCGTCCCTTTCCACCTGACGCGAGTATATAAGGTCAGCCTTCTTGCCTGTGCACAAGAGAGTGCAACGGACCCGTGAAGTACCAGCAGCAACACTCACAGCAAGAGGCATTCTTGAGCTTCCCCAGCACTCGGGCTTCGGCCCAAAGCTGGGGTGTGGCTCCAAAAGGATCCTGTAGTGCTTGTTGCCTTTGCACCTCCTGACATCGTCTGCTGCTATGTAACTGACACCCTTCGAGCCCAGTGTGGGTGGGGTTTGTGGCAGCCCAAGGTGCCTAGCTTCTCCTCCAAATGGGGCTAGGCCTGGGGCAGCTCATCCCAGAAGACGAGGAGGTACTTGTGCCTCCTCCCATGGCAGTCATTGGTCTGAGACACTCCCACGACAGGAAGCCAAGGCCAAACCACCTCTTGGAAAGGGCCCAGGCTGGGCGATTATACTGGTGAATCTACTAGCTACTTTGCCTGTGCTCCAGAATCTTCACGACTATGGTGCTCTTCACACCAACTCCAAGGCTGAGGGACAGATTACCTCATATTTTGTATATAGTTCTACTGTCTTCAAATTATGTCCAAGAATTTGTATTGATAAAGCCACTGGATGGAGAAACATCTACACTAAAGATACCCAGATGTTGCACATGTGTCTTAATTTTCATTAATTTACAAGTACATTAATACCCCGGTTTTCGTCCTTAATATGTTAAAGAAGGTCGAACGAAATTTGAAATGGACGAAACCGAAGTAATATTTCCCATAAGAAATAATGTAAATCCAATACCTGTGGATGGTAGTGGCTAGTTTATTGTGCACTGTCATACCTGTGGATGGTGGTGGCTAGTTTATTGTGCACTGTCATACCTGTGGATGGTAGTGGCTAGTTTATTGTGCACTGTCATACCTGTGGATGGTGGTGGCTAGTTTATTGTGCACTGTCATACCTGTGGATGGTAGTGGCTAGTTTATTGTGCACTCTATATCCATCCAGTGATGGGTAGTGAGAAGGATTTTAAGGTAATCAGTCTCTTATTTCCAAGCTAAGGGACTGATTACCTCAAACTACGCATCTTCCTCCGTTCTTGGACTGATGAAGTCAATGTCTGGCGAAACGTTTCTTTAACAAAACAAAACAACTTAAATATTGTTCAAGTGTCTCATTAATCAATTTGTTTGTTTTCTAAACCTTTAATATACAACAGTGTCATCAGTTCAATGTTTTCTGATTTCAAGTTTTAGAGGCTATCTAGTTTTTACCCTCGTGAAGGATCAAATCTGTTTTATGGACGTTTGTGCTGTTGTGGTGTGTGTGTGTGTGTGTGTGTGTGTACTCACCTATTTGTGGTTGCAGGGGTCGATTCATTGCTCAAGCCCCGCCTCTTCACTGATCGCTACTAGGTCCTCTTCTCCCTGCTCCATGAGCTTTTTCATACCTCGTCTTAAAACTATGTATGGTTCCTGCCTTCACTACATCACTTGCCAGACTATTCCACTTCCTGACAACTCTGTGACTGAAGAAATACTTCCTAACATCTCTTGACTCGTCTGAGTCTTCAACTTCCAATTGTGACCCTTTGTCTGTGTCCCTTCTCTGGAACATCCTGTCTCTGTCCACCTTGTCAATTTCTCGCAGTATTTTGTAAGTCGTTATCATGTCTCCCTAACCCTCCTGTCATCCAGTGTCATCAGGCCGATTTCCTTAACCTTTCTTCGTATGATATTGCCCTTAGCTCGGGAACTAGCCTTGTTGCAAAACTTTGCACTTTCTCTAATTTCTTGACGTGCTTGACCAGGTGTGGTTCCAAACTGGTGCTGCATACCCAGTATGGGCGGACGTACACTGTGTACAGAGTCTTGAACGCTATTCTCAGGTTTGCCAGGCGCCCATATGCTGCAGCAGTTATCTGGTTGATGTGTGCCTCAGGAGATGTGCTCGGTATTATACTCACCCCAAGATCTTTTTCCTTGAGTGAGGTTTGCAGTCTTTGGCCACCTAGCCTATACTCTGTCTGCAGTCTCTTTGCCCTTCCCGACTTTGCATTTGGCGGGGTTAAATTCGAGGAGCCAGTTGCTGGACCACGCATCCAGCCTGTACAGGTCTTTTTGTAGTCCTGTCTGGTCCTCATCTGATTTAATTCTCATTAACTTCACATCATCTGCGAACAGGGACACTTCTGAGTCTATCATTCCCATCATGTCATTCACATATACCAAAAATAGCACTGGTCCTAGGAATGACCCCTGTGGGACCCGCTCGTCACAGGCGCCCACTGTGATACCTCATTACATACCATGACTCGTTGTTGCCTCCTGTCAGGTATTCTCTGATCCATTGCAGTGCCTTTCTTGTTATATGTGCCTGATCCTCTAGCTTTTGCACTAATCTCTTGTGAGGAACTGTGTCGAAGGCCTTATTGCAGTCCAAGAAAATGCAATATACCCACCCCTCTCTCGTGTCTTACTTCCATTACCTTGTCATAAACTCCAGTAGGTTTGTGACACAGGATTTGCCTTCCATGAATCCATGCTGGTTGTCGTTAATAAGCTGGTTCCGTTCTAGATGCTCCACCACTCTTCTGATAATCTTCTCCATAACTTTGCATTCTATACACGTCAGTGACACTGGTCTATAGTTTAGTGCCTCGTTTCTGTCTTCTTTCTTAAAAATGGGGACTACATTTGCCGTCTTCCTCAGGTAGTTGCCCAGTTTCAAGGGATGTGCTGAAAATTGTGGTTAGTGGCACACACAGCGTCTCGACTTCGTTTTAAAGTCTATCGAAAACCTACCAACCAACACGATCTTCACCACTTCTACTCTCACCACGACACCAAAACTAAACGTGATGTAATTATAGGCTTTTCCTGCGCACACTCAATGCTCTCTCATTGAAGTAGTATTTTCTAAACCTCACTATCCTCGTCACGTCATTAGAGACTGCAGACGCTGGGCATATAACATCTTTAACACACTCAGAGAGGGACACTGCTGAGAGGAGATGCATAGTCCTCCCCACCAACCCGTTGCTAAACACGTATCCAGCATCTTTTCGAATACCTCATTCCAAGTATCTACCTCCACATCCACCACCATCAAGGACATTACCAGTAACAGACAGGACAAGCTTCAATCCTCTGCAGGGGTATACATAATCCCTTGTAATGACTGCAGCAAATTATACGTGGGCGAAACATCCAGACACGTATTTCAGAACACCTCCAGACACGTATTTCAGAACACCAGTACGCAGGTAGATCGAAATGTTGTCATACTATTCGTCTTCTAGGTGCGGGTTTTGGTGAATTCTTCATAGAAGGTTTCACTTGGATTACTAAAGATTAGATTTTGCCACCGAAGTGGCTAGTTTATTGTGCACCCCATATCCATCCTGTGGACGGTAGCGCAAGAGCATATGGATACACAAAAGGCCTAGGCACTAGGCCCCAAAGGGTTAACAATTGTACATTTGGGTTTATATCTACATTTCAATTATCTGTTACAAGCAGGTATCTTATTTCATGAATAAGATATCTTGACATGTCACATAGGTTATTATATTGTCTATCTCTATATTCCTCAATAAGTGCACAATTAAGCACATAGTGTTCAAGACAGTGACCATATGCCTGAT
>WNWK01020957.1:0-34881 GCA_009830355.1 Cherax destructor | reverse complement strand
ACAACACCACGTGCGCTATTACGCCATGATAACTTGCTGACGCATGATAACTTGCTGAACAACACCACCGTGCGCTATTACGCCATGATAACTGCTGAAGACAACACCGTGCGCTATTACGCCATGATAACTTGCTGAGACAACACCACGTGCGCTATTACGCCATGATAACTTGCTGACGCATGATAACTTGCTAGAGACAACACCACGTGCGCTATTACCGCCATGATAACTGCTCAAAGACAACACCACGTGCGCTATTACGCCATGATGGCTTGCTGAAGACAATACCGTGCGCTATTACGCCATGATAACGCTGAAGACAACACCGATGCACTATTACGCCATGATAACTTGCTGGGGACAACACTACGTGCGCTATTACGCAATGATAACTTGCTGAAGACAACTTCCGCGTGCGCTGTACGCCATGATGGCGCAAGGAAGACAACACTACGTGCGCTATTACGCCATGATAACTTGCTGAGACAACACCGCGTGCGCTATTACGCCATGATAACTTGCTGAGACAACACCACGTTAACGCGCTATTACGCCATGATAACTTGCTGAAGACACCACGTGCGCTATTCGCCGCCCGATGCTTGCTGAAGACAACACCGTGCGCTATTACGCCATGATAACTTGCTGACGCATGATAACTTGCTGAGACAACACTACGTGCGCTATTACGCCATGATAACGCTGAAGACAACACCACGTGCGCTATTACGCCATGATAACTTGCTGAAGACAACACCACGTGCGCTATTACGCCATGATAAACTTCGCTGAGGACAACACTACGTGCGCAATTACGCCATGATAACTTGCTGAGGACAACACCACGTGCGCTATTACGCCATGATAACTTGCTGAAGACACCACGTGCGCTATTACGCCATGATAACTTGCTGAAGACAACACTACGTGCGCTATTACGCCATGATAACTTGCTGACGCATGATAACTTGCTGAAGACAACACCACGTGCACTATTACGCCATGATAACTTGCTGACGACAACACCACGTGCGCTATTACGCCATGATAACTTGCTGAAGACAACACCACGTGCGCTATTACGCCGTGATAACTTGCTGACGACAACACCACGTGCGCTATTACGCCATGATAACTTGCTTGAGACAACACAACGTGCGCTATTACGCCATGATAACTTGCTGACGCATGATAACTTGCTGAAGACAACACCACGTGCGCTATTACGCCATGATAACTTGCGTTTGACAAATGCGATCATGGAGTGATAGCGCACAAAATGAGGGCCATAGGCATTACGGGGAAGGTAGGCAGATGGATTTTTGAGTTCCTAACACAAAGAACACAAAAGTAGTAGTGAACAGGGAAGATCCAGCATCAGCGAGGTCAAAGCTCAGTGCCCCAAGGCACTGTCCTGGCGCCTCTGCTGTTTCTCATCCTCATAGCAGACATAGATAAAAACACCCAGCACACTTTTTATCATCATTTGCAGATGACACTAAAATAAGCATGAAAGTCACTACGTGTAGGGACACTGAAAAATTACAGGAGGACATAAGCAAGGTCTTCCAATGGGCAGTGGAGAACAACATGACGTTCAATGGTGATAAGTTTCAGCTGCTTAGGTAGGGAAAAAATGAAGAACTCAAAAGGAACACTATATAAAAAACGCAAGAGGGTCACCACATAGAACGAAAGGAACACGTAAAGGACTTGGGAATAATTATGTCTGCTGATCTGTCGTTTAAAGACCATAACAAGACAAAGATCACAACAGCCAGGAAGATGACGGGTGGGTATTGAGAACTTTCAAAACAAGGGAAATAATGCCGATGGTGACACTATTCAAATCGCTAGTGCTCCCTCATTTAGAATACTGCTCAGTGCTGACGGCCCCGTTCAGGGCGGAGAAATAGCAGAGCTGGAACAAATCCAGAGATCGTTTACGGCTCACATTGAGCCATTGAAACATCTAAATTTTGGGAACGCCTTCAAGTCTTGAACATGTACTCATTGGAGCGGAGGAGAGAGATACATGATAATATATACATGGAAAGTACTTGAGGGCCTGGTCCCAAATCTGCACACTGCCATAACAACATACTGGAGTGAGAGATATGGGAGAAAGTGTAAAATAAACCCAGTGAGGAGCAGGGGTGCGGTGGGGACAATACGGGAGCACTGTATTAACATCCGGGGTCCCAGACTATTCAACATCTTACCAGAAGATATCCGAAACACGGCTGGAACCAGTGTAGAAGCCTTCAAGAGGAAACTGGACAAATATCTTCACCAGGTGCCAGATCAACCAGGCTGTGATGGATATGTGGGGCAGCGGGCCTCCAGCAGCAACAGCCTGGTTGACCAGGCAAGCACCAGACGAGCCTGGCCCATGGCCGGGCTCAGAGAGTAGATACTCTCGAAACTCTTCAAAGGTAAACTCTTCAAAGGTTCAAAGGTACAACACCACGTGCGCTATTACGCCATGATAACTTGCTTGAGACAACACAACGTGCGCTATTACGCCATGATAACTTGCTGACGCATGATAACTTGCTGAAGACAACACCACGTGCGCTATTACGCCATGATAACTTGCTGAAGACAACACCACGTGCGCTATTACGTTATGATAACTTGCTGAAGACAACACTACGTGCGCTATTACGCCATGATAACTTGCTGAAGACAACACCACGTGCGCTATTACGCCATGATAACTTGCTGAAGACAACACCACGTGCGCTATTACGCCATGATAACTTGCTGAGGACAACACCACGTGCGCTATTACGCAATGATAACTTGTTGAAGACAACACCACGTGCGCTATTACGCCATGATAACTTGCTGAAGACAACACCACGTGCGCTATTACGCCATGATAACTTCCTGACGCATGATAACTTGCTGACGCATGATAACTTGCTGAAGACAACACCACGTGCGCTATTACGCCATGATAACTTGCTGACGCATGATAACTTGCTGAAGACAACACCACGTGCGCTATTACGCCATGATAACTTGCTGAAGACAACACCACGTGAGCTATTACGCCATGATAACTTGCTGAAGACAACACTACGTGCGCTATTACGCCATGATAACTTGCTGAAGACAACACCACGTGCGCTATTACGCCATGATAACTTGCTGAAGACAACACCACGTGCGCTATTACGCCATGATAACTTGCTGAAGACAACACCACGTGCGCTATTACGCCATGATAACTTGCTGAAGACAACACCACGTGCGCTATTACGCCATGATAACTTGCTGAAGACAACACCACGTGCGCTATTACGCCATGATAACTTGCTGAAGACAACACGTGCGATATTACGCCATGATAACTCTGAAGACAACACCACGTGCGCTATTACGCCCTGATAACTTGCTGACGAACACCACGTGCGATATTACGCCATGATAACTTGCTGAAGACAACACCACGTGCGCTATTACGCCATGATAACTTGCTGACGACAACACCACGTGCGCTATTACGCCATGATAACTTGCTGACGACAACACCACGTGCGCTATTACGCCATGATAACTTGCTGAAGACAACACCACGTGCGCTATTACGCCATGATAACTTGCTGACGCATCATAACTTGCTGAAGACGACAACACGTGCGCTATTACGCAATGATAACTTGCTGAAGACAACACCACGTGCACTATTACGCCATGATAACTTGCTGACGACAACACCACGTGCGCTATTACGCCATGATAACTTGCTGAAGACAACACCACGTGCGCTATTACACCATGATAACTTGCTGAAGACAACACCACGTGCGCTATTACGCCATGATAACTTGCTGAAGACAACACCATGTCATAATGGTCCACCAGTTCCTCTTTTTTTTACAATTGCTTTACTACCAATATTAGATTTTTTTCCTGAATGTTACATTGATGAAAAAGTATTTTATGTTCGAATTTCATTAATGATTTTTGGTTCCTCTGTGTCCCCCGGGTCCTGTATGATACATTCAGTTGTATCAATGTTTTCTTGCCCTCTAACCTGAAACTGAGAAGTTCCGTTTTTCTTCATATTGATCTTCACCTAAAGAGGGAGTGTCTCTCTCTTTATAACTTACATCATTTCTTTTTTTCTTAATAAGATCAATTTAGAGCATATTTCAAGTGTCACTGAGCTCAGCCTATCGAGACACTGGTTTAAATTCCTGCTACTTATAATAAGAACATAAGAACATAAGAAAGAAGGAACAGTGCAGCAGGCCTACTGGCCCATGCGAGGCAGGTCCAAATCTCCAACGGCTTAAGCCAATGCCCCGACCCAGCCAGGTCAGGTTACATTCACTTAAGGAAGGAGCACTGCATCTGACCTAGTAGCACAACCTAGTCAGGACCAATTCACACCCAACCGCACCCACTCATATAATTGTCCAGCCGACCACCTGGTCAGGTCACTTCCACTTAAGGAATTAGTACAGGTCACGTTACATTCACTTAAGGAAGGAGCACTGCATCTGACCTAGTACAAGCTAGTCAGGTCCAAACTCACACCCATCCACACCCACCCATGTATTTATCTAACCTATTTTTAAAACTACACAACGTCTTAGCATCTATGACGGTACTCGGGAGTTTGTTCCACTCATCCACAACTCTATTACCAAACCAGTGCTTTCCTATATCCTTCCTGAATCTGAACTTTTCCAACTTGAAACCATTGCTGCGAGTCCTGTCTTGGTTGGATATTTTCAGCACGCTATTTACATCCCCTTTGTTTATTCCTGTTTTCCATTAATGTCTTACTCAGCCTATTTCAGTAAAGCCATAATTTATTTGATACCATTTAATATATTAATTGATGAAGATGAACTTGTTGAATACGCCGTCAAGATTGTGTTTTGGTGCTCCAGTGTGTGTGTACTCACCTTATTGTGGTTGCAGGGGTCGAGACTTAGCTCCTGGCCCCGCCTCTTCACTTACCGCTACTAGGTCCTCTCTCTCCCTGTTCCATGAGCTTTATCATACCTCGTCTTAAAGCTATGTATGGTTCCTGCCTCCACTACATCACTTGCTAGACTATTCCGCTTCCTGACAACTCTATCACAGAAGAAATACTTCCTAACATCCCTTTGACTCGTATGAGTCTTTAACTTCCAATTGTGACAACTCGTTTCTGTGTCCCCTCTCTGGAACATCCTGTCTCTGTTCACCTTATCTATTCCACGCATTATTTTGTATGTCGTTATCATGTCTCCCCTAACCCTCTTGTCCTCCAGTGTCGTCAGGCCGATTTCCCTTAACCTTTCTTCATAGGACATTCCCCTTAGCTCCGGAACTAACTTTGTTGTAAACCTTTGCATTTTCTCTAATTTCTTAACGTGTTTGACCAGGTGTGGGTTCCAAGCTGGTGTTGCATACTCCAATATGGGCCTGACGTACACAGTGTACAGTGCCTTGAACGATTCCTTACTAAGGTATCGGAATGCTATTCTCAGGTTTGCCAGGCGCCCATATGCTGCACCAGTTATCTGGTTGATGTGTGCTTCCGGAGACGTGCTCGGTGTTATACTTACCCCAAGATCTTTCTCCTTGAGTGAGGTTTGCAGTCTTTGGCCACCTAGCCTATACTCTGTCTGCGGTCTTCTTTGCCCTTCCCCGATCTTCATGACTGCATTTAGCAGGGTTAAACTCGAGAAGCCAGTTGCTGGACCACGTGTCCAGCCTGTCCAGGTCTTTTTGTAGTCTTGCCTGATCCTCATCTGATTTAATTATCCTCATTAACTTCACATCATCTGCGAACAGGGACACTTCTGAGTCTATCCCTTCCATCATGTCATTCACGTATACCAAAAATAGCACTGGTCCTAGGACTGACCCTTGTGGGACCCCGCTCGTCACAGGCGCCCACTGTGATACCTCGTGTGTGTATGTGTACTCACCTAATTGTGGTTGCAGGGGTCGAGTCATAGCTCCTGGCCCCGCCTCTTCACTGGCCGCTACTGGGTCACTCTCCCTGCGCCATGAGCTTTATCATACATCTTCTTAAAGCTATGTATAGAACCTGCCTCCACTACATCGCTTCCCAAACTATTCCACTTCCCGAAAACTCTGTGACTCAAGAAATACTTCCTAACATCCCTGTGATTCATCTGAGTCTTCAACTTCCAACTGTGTCCCCTTGTTGCTGTGTCCCATCTCTGGAACATTCTGTCTCTGTCCACCTTGTCAATTCCTCTCAGTATCTTATATGTCGTTATCATGTCCTCCCTATCTCTCCTGTCCTCCAGTGTCGTCAGGTCGATTTCCCTTAACCTCTCCTCGTAGGACATACCCCTTAGCTCCGGGACTAGTCTTGTTGCAAACCTTTGCACTTTCTTTAGCTTCTTTAAGTGCTTGGCTAGATGTGGGTTCCAAACTGGTGCTGCATACTCTAGTATGGGCCTAACGTACACAGTGTACAGGGTCCTGAACGATTCTTTATTAAGATGTCGGAATGCTGTTCTTAGGTTTGCTAGGCGCCCATATGCTGCAGCAGTTATTTGGTTGATGTGCGCCTCAGGAGATGTGTCTGGTGTTATACTCACCCCAAGATCTTTTTCCTTGATTGAGGTTTGTAGTCTCTGTCCCCCTAGACTGTACTCCGTATGTGTACTCACCTAGTTGTACTCACCTAGTTGTGGTTGCAGGGGTCGAGTCAAAGCTCCTGGCCCCGCCTCTTCACTGGCCGCTACTGGGTCACTCTCCCTGCGCCATGAGCTTTATCATACCTCTGCTTAAAGCTATGTATAGAGCCTGCCTCCACTACATCGCTTCCTAAACTATTCCACTTCCCGACAACTCTGTGACTGAAGAAATACTTCCTAACATCTCTGTGATTCATCTGAGTCTTCAACTTCCATCTGTGTCCCCTTGTTGTTGTGTCCCATCTCTGGAACATTCTGTCTCTGTCCACTTTGTCAATTCCTCTCAGTATCTTATATGTTGTTATCATGTCTCCCTATCTCTCCTGTCCTCCAGTGTCGTCAGGTCGATTTCCCTTAACCTCCCTCGTAGGACATACCCTTAGCTCCGGGACTAGTCTTGTTGCAAACCTTTGCACTTTCTCGAGCTTCTTCACATGCTTGGCTAGGTGTGGGTTCCAAACTGGTGCTGCATACTCCAATATGGGCCTAACGTACACAGTGTACAGGGTCCTGAACGATTCTTTATTAAGATGTCGGAATGCTGTTCTTAGGTTTGCTAGGCGCCCATATGCTGCAGCAGTTATTTGGTTGATGTGCGCCTCAGGAGATGTGTCTGGTGTTATACTCACCCCAAGATCTTTTTCCTTGATTGAGGTTTGCAGTCTCTGGCCCCTAGGCTGTACTCCGTCTGCGGTCTTCTTTGCCCTTCCCCAATCTTCATGACTTTGCACTTGGTGGGGTTGAACTCCAGGAGCCAGTTGCTGGACCAGGCTTGCAGGCTGTCCAGATCCCTTTGTAGTTCTGCCTGGTCCTCGTCCGATTGAATTCTTCTCATCAACTTCACATCATCTGCAAACAGGGACACTTCGGAGTCTATTCCTTCCGTCATGTCGTTCACAAATACCAGAAACAGCACTGGTCCCAGGACTGACCCCTGTGGAACCCCGCTCGTCACCGGCGCCCACTCTGACACCTCGCCACGTACCATGACTCGCTGCTGTCTCCCTGACAGGTATTCCCTGATCCAATGTAGTGCCTTCCCTGTTACCCCTGCCTGGTCCTCCAGCTTCTGCACTAATCTCTTGTGTGGAACTGTGTCAAACGCCTTCTTACAATCCAAGAATATGCAATCTACCCACCCCTCTCTCTCTTGCCTTATCGCTGTCACCCTGTCGTAGAACTCCAGTAGGTTTGTGACACAGGATTTCCCGTCCCTGAAACCGTGTTGGCCGTCGTTGATAAGCTCATTCCTTTCTAGGTGCTCAACCACCCTTCTCCTGACTATCTTCTGTGTGTGTGTGTGTGTGTGTGTGTGTGTGTGTGTGTGTGCGTGTGTCTGGCTGGCTATAAACTAAGTTCTGCTTCGAGTTTGCCATTTTCTGCACCGTTATGTTCCGTATCACATCCTCATTATTTGTGAATATAATGTGAGCGGTATTGTCTAGCGTGTCAGTTCCACTATTTGCTGAGAGTTAAGAAGAGTTTATCACGGCCTTAATAGTTCCATCGTTTGTGGGTGGCAGATAAAACAATATTCTATTTCTGTGAGTCTATATATTTATATAATTTCAGCTATGGGAGAGACCGACAGACAGAGACAGAGAGGGGTAAGTCGTGCATGGATGGCCTCGAGGGGGTAAGGTCAACCCACATTTTCACCTCACAAAAACTTGGTCATCCCTTTATACCGCGTGACAGCGGAAGGTCGTCACCTCTGTTATGGTGACAGGAGGGCAGTCAAAAGGAAAGACCGGGAAAGGCTAAGGAAAGGAGAACGAGGGAAGGGAAGGGAGCAAGGGGAAAGGGACGGATGGAAGGGAGGGGTAACCTCAGTAATGATGGTAGAGGCCGTCCTCACAGTGGACATAACAAGCGTCTGGGTTCCAAGGAATTAGGCCACGAGGGTGCAGTACCGTACGTAGATGGTGCTTCTTAGTCAGACCTTTTGGTCTTACCTCATAAGCAACAACCATTTTTTCCAGGCAAGTCGAGCGGATAATTATATTTTTTTATGGTTCAGCGAAAATTCGTATAACAATCACGATATTAATATATTTATTATATGTTAAATAAAGCGACCAATGTTTTGGCTAAACTTATAAAGGCTGGGAAGGACTAAAATATATTATATATCGGAGTATAAAACAAAAACCCTTGATTTGTATTCCCTGGAATGCAGTCGAGAAAGATACGTGATAATATACACTTGGAAAATCCTGGAGAGAGTAGTCCCAAATTTGCACACGAAAATCACTCCCTACGAAAGCAAAAGACTGGGCAGGAGATGTAACATTCCCTCAGTGAAAAGCAGGGGCGGCACGAGTACGCTAAGAGACAACACAGTAAGTGTCAGGGGCCCAAGACTGTTCAACTGCCTCCCATCATACATAAGGGGGATTACCATAGACCCCTGGCTGTCGTCAAGAAAGTGCTGGACAGGCACCTAAAGTCAGTACATAATCAGCCGGGCTGTGGTTTTTATGTCGGTCTGCGTGGGGCCAGCAGTAACAGCCTGAAGACCTGGGCACAGACCGGGTCGCGGGGGCGTTGATCTCCGAAACCCTCTCCAGGTATGTCAATTTTATTAAGACTATGTTACGTTGATAAGTTAATTTTATTGCAAAATATATAAATAAATTACTGAAAACACTGGTCAACAACCAAAATGCTTCCGAGACCAGAGTAGCAATTTCCAACTAATTTTAGGTCAGTGATAATGAATATCATGGTTAAAATTGTTTGTTAGCTCTACTTTTCAATATAGACCAACGTGTCACAACAGGTTGCAACAGGCTTGCGGCAGTGTGTTTCTTACCAACACTCACAGTCTCACTGACCTTCATTATTGTTCCAGCAGTCATACAAGGTGGTTGTGCTCTCCAAGTTTATATTTTGAGGTGAAAGGTTGGTGATTGTCTTAGCCAAACACTTTTTAAACTTATAATAAATATTCACTGAGCAAGCTATTGATATGCATGTGAGACATTATATTAATTTTATTTTCCTACTGAATGATATAAATACTTCTGCTTAGCTGTCATGCTCTGTATTATAATGATAAACTAATGAATAAATTTTCTGTTTATCTTCTAATTGTTTGTTGTTTTCTTTCATATGCCTCGTACTTGTGTGAATAGGACAGGCAACTTCTGCTACATTTGTGGTGAGGTGACCTTTGTATTACAAAAGCGCCGTATAACTGCTATGGTTAGAAAGGCATATCACTTATATTTTGGATGCAAGATTGGTGACAGGATAAGAACTGGGCTCCACACATATGCTGCAACAATTGTGCCACTAACCTTCGCCAATGATTGAACAGGAAGAGGAAAGGAATGCCTTTTGCTGTGCCAATGACATGGCAGGAGCCAACAGACCATACCAACAATTGTTATTTCTGCATGGTACCTCCAGTACAAAAGGGCTTGTCAAAGAAAAAAAGGGGTCCATTGAATATCCAAACATTCCATCAGTTATTCGCCCAGTTCCACAGTTCCCACTTCGGTATCCTTCAAGTCAGATGAAGAAAATGGTGAGGAGGAAGAAGAGAAGGATGACACTGCTGGATTACACAGTGACCGAAACTTTGATGAAGCACACTCCTCTAGGTCACATCTCATAACAAAGGGGAACTCCATGACCTTGTCAGGGATCTGCAACTATCCAAAAATAAGGCAGAGCTGCTAGGCTCTCATCTTCAACAGTGGAATCTCCTAGCAGCTGATGTGAAGATTTCAAAATTTCGTGACCGTCAGCAGCAGTTCAACGATTTCTTCGTAATGGAAGGTGATTTAGTGGCCTACGACAATATTAATGGTCTGATGGAAGCACTTGGCATCGACTACGACCCCAGTCACTGGAGGCTGTTTATAGATTCATCAAAAACGAGTCTGAAAGTTGTCTTGCTGCATAACGGAAATAATAAACCATCAGTTCCTGTGGGCTATGCAACACATATAAAAGAAACTTATGAGAATATAAAACATATGTTGCAATGCATGAAATATGATGAACATCAATGGCAGCTCTGTGATGACGTTGTTGCTCTTGTGATGGGCTTGCAGGGCGGATACACCAAGTACTGCTGCTTTCTATGTGAATGGGAGAGCCGTGCAAGAGGTTGCCACTACATCAAGAGAGACTGGCCACCTCGTCAATCATTGGAGTCTGGGATGAAAAATGTTCAACATCCACCTCTCATTAAACCAAACAAAATTTTGCTACCACCACTACACATTAAACTGGGGCTCATGAAAAACCTTGTAAAATCTATTGACAAATCCGGTCAGGGATTCAAATATTTAACATCAAAATTCCCCTCACTGAGCGACGCTTAGGGAGGGAGTCTTCAATGGTCCTCAAATTCGAGAGCTTAAAGATGGTGACTTTGAATTAGACCTTCATGAGGAGGAGAAAGCTGCTTGGGAAGCATTCACGTTAGCGGCAAAGGGATTTCTCGGAAACAGAAGGGAAGGCAACTATGAAGAATTGGTGGAAAACCTTATCAAGGCTTACAAGAACATGGGATGTAACAGGTCACTTAAAATCCACTTTTTGGATTCACATTTAAACTTTTTTCTAGCGAACTGTGGGTCAGTTAGTGACGAACATGGTGAAAGGTTTCACTAAGATATTTCAACCATGGAAAAATGGTACCAGGGCAAATGGTGCACAAGAATGCTTGCAGACTATTGCTGGACATTGGCAAGAGATGATTCTTCAGCCCACTATAAGCGTCAAGCAGAAAGGCAGAGAGTAGGTACGGATTAGAGTTTAAAACATTCTGACACATATTGTACGTTATAATAAAATATTACATGTCTCATATCTTTAAACTTATAACCAATAAGCTTTTTTCAATGCGATATTTGGATTCAGGACATGAACATACATAAGAATTAACTAATCTCATTTAAGAAGCATACAACTTTTCAAAAATTTTTGACCAATGAAATATCTAACCAAGACACATGAGCACATCTTGAAATGTCAACATTTTATATTTCATTTATGCAAGCAAATTCCGAATGTTTAAAATGTCTGGTACAGTATAAATAAAATATTAAAATCATAGAACTAAAGAATTAACTTTATTAACTGCGTTATTACCTCGTTAATATACAAGATATTAACTGTAAATTAGAGAATGAGCTTCATTATCTGCGTTATTACCTCGTTAATATAGAAGACACTAATTGTAAACTAGAGAAGGAGTATCATTAACTGCGTTATTACCTCGTTATTATATAAGACACTTAACTGTAAACTAGAGAAGGAGTCTCATTAACTGCGTTATTACCTCGTCATTATAGCTGACCTTAACTGTAAACTAGAGAAGGAGTCTCATTAACTGCGTTATTATAGAAGACACTTAACTGTAAACTAGAGAAGGAGTCTCATTAACTGCGTTATTACCTCGTCATTATAGCTGAACTTAACTGTGAACTCTCATCAACAATCACTATGGAACCTAAACAACAGGATATTATAGTGTAAAATGAAAATCATTTTTAAAATATTAATAAAATATAGAAAAAAAAGACTAAACTTCAGAGCAAAATAATAAATTGGAGAATATTTGTGATAGGTTAAAATATATCTTATAATATTTTTGACAGGTTAGAATATATCAGTATTTGTGGCAGGTTATACTGTATTATATAATATTGTGGCAGGTTATACTGTATATAATATTGCGGCAGGTTATACTATATTATATAATGCGGCAGGTTTTAGTATATAATATAATATTGCGGCAGGTTTTACTATATCATATAATATTTATTGTTGACTCTTACCAGCCAGGAAATGGAACCAGTGAAGCAGAATTACTTAATAATGAAAGAGAACAATGCACAATGTATTATAACTGGTATTATAACTTGTATTATACCTTCTATTATGACTTATATTATAATTTGTATTATACCTTCTATTATAACTTGTATTTTAACTTGTATTATACCTTCTATTATAACTGGTATTTTAACTTGTATTATACCTTCTATTATAACTGGTATTATAGCTTGTATTATAGCTTATCTTATAACTTGTAGTATAACTTTTATTATAACTAACACCTGGGTGTTAGTCGACTGGTGTGAGTCGCATCCTGGGACAAAACTGACCTAATTTGCCCGAAATGCTCTACATAACAAGAGGCTTTCTTTATAGTAGTATGTCATTGATGTCAGCTAGGACTGTATACCATGTACATGTACTTGTAGTAAATAAAGATATTATTATTATTATTATTCTAACTGGTATTATTACTTGTATAACTTGTATTATAGCTTATCTTATAACCTGTATTATAACTTGTATTATAACTGGTATTATAGCTTATATTATAACTGGTATTATAGCTTGTATTATATCTGGTATTATAGCTTGTGTTGTAACTGGCATTATAACTTGTATTATAACTTGTATTATAACTGGTATTATAGCTTG
This sequence comes from Cherax destructor, assembly GCA_009830355.1. Taxonomy (NCBI): domain Eukaryota; kingdom Metazoa; phylum Arthropoda; class Malacostraca; order Decapoda; family Parastacidae; genus Cherax; species Cherax destructor. The sequence goes on along the minus strand of WNWK01020957.1, from coordinate 21,742 downwards.
TATTATAACTGGTATTATAGCTTGTATTATAACTGGTATTTTAACTCGTATTATAACTTATATTGTAACTTATAACATGTATAACACCCTGTATGATAACACCTTTTATAATAATACCTTGTACGATAACACCTTGTATGATAATACCTTGTATAATACCTTGCATGATAACACCCTGGATAATAACACCTTGTATAAAACCTTGGATGATAACACCTTGTATGATAACACCCTGGATGATAACACCTTGTATAACACCCTGTATTATAACACCTTGTATGATAGCACCTTGCATGATAATACCTTGGATAATAACACTGTATAACACCCTGGATGATAACACCCTGCATTATAACACCTTGTATGATAACATCTTGCATGATAACACATTGGATAATAACACCTTGTATAACACCCTGGATGATAACACCCTGTATTATAACATCTTGTATGATAACATCTTGCATGATAACACCTTGGATAATAACACCTTGTATAACACCCTGTATTATAACACCTTGTATGATAACATCCTGGATGATAATACCTAATATACACCCTGCATAACACTATGATAACACCCTTCATAACACTATGATAACACCCTGTATGATAACGGCGTGCATGCAGACAATGATAAAGTTTATTGCAGCTTAAGCAATCTCTTTTATCAGCTTCAGAAAATACAAAAAAATCGTCTAAAAAGGACAAGTCAAAATATTTTATTAAAACAGTTGTGGGGGAATGTACCCCTACGATAAAGTGGACTGTTATATGTTGCTATACTTAGCTTGTAGATGCATCCACGATTACCCAGCAGTCCCAATAATCGTTGTTGATGCAGACATTCACATCCCCACAGGGCTGTATGGTAAAACAAATCACACATGAGACTTATGTTATTGCCCCAAAGAAGCGTATGCCATATAATCAGTCATTTAATGGACTGAACGGCGGTTTACTCACGGTGTTTGTGCGGATCGCCCACGAGTCACTGGGTGAAATGATAAATCTGCCTAAAGCAAATTATGCTTTCCTAACTGCGCAGCAGGTGGCATCTAGGTTTAAGCAGACTTACCTGGGTATTTGTATCGGACCCTTAATTCACACCTGGATATCGCTGTATTGTTTGAAGAACGCTGCTGAAGAGTTACTGCCTTGTTAGACGAAGCACTCATTGTCCCTTTACATTCTTCAATTTCATTCTTTTTGCAGTAGTAAGAAGCTGCGCACACTTCTGAATATTCCGCGATTTTTAACACGAAACGCACGACTAATGTCTTTGTTAGGTTAAATCCCTTCGTTGCAGCTCCCGTCCCTTCCGTGTCCGAGTTCAATCAGACCTCTCGTGCGCCGCCGACCTCAGCGGGGCTTGGCATCGCTGACCTCAGCTAAATTTCAACACTTGCAAACCACTGCAACAATTTGCAATTCAAAAGCTTGTGTTCTCGAAATATTTAGATCACTGGAACACAAGATTGTAAAGTCAAGTGTAGAAATGGAAATAGCAGTTTTCTATAACTTTTCCTGCTAAGATAAAGAGTCACATATCTCAATGTCTATCACTCATTACATTCCTTGCAACCCTCCTTCCTGGTCCGTACATATGTTATGAATTAAACTGTTGACCAGAAAGTCAGACACGCCTCGTCTGGCCCTTTCTAAGGGCGGAAAGGGCAGGGCCCTTTCTAAGGACAGAAAGTGCTGATACCCCCCTCTTTTGGAGAATTTTCTCCACAACAGTTAAAATAAACTGAAATAATAATGGTTAAATTTTGTAGCATACAGCGATACATTATCTTCACTCAGAGTGAATAATACACGAATACAGTCGTGTCAGTGGTGCCATACTTGTGTAATATATATATTATGTGTCAATGTCGTTATATGCAGCATCCCTCTGTACATGACGCCAGTGTCACGTGATCTTCCTTTTGAAGCGTGCACGCTATGCCGCAGGCCTCAGTATGAATCCGAGCCAGGTGAAGGGTGGATGTATCATCGCTGGGCTCCGTCTCTGTGAATCAATATTCTAATATAACAGCCTCCTCTGTTGGTGTCATTGCTGCCTCACTCTTCTTAAAGAACCCCACGACAGTCTCAATTAATTGTGTTTATTATATTGTATTTTTGGGCTGTGTTGGGGCAAAATCGTCAATTTTTATAAAAAAAATATTGTATTAAATTGGTCTTTCTTTAAAATAACACAAAATTAAATGTTTTTTTATGCTTGTAGAGGATTTTAAATATACAGGAGGGCCCAGCTTTACAGCGTTTCGCTGTAAAGCAAAGGAGTTAGATCATGGTAATGAATATGATATTGTGTATATGGACTTTAGTAAGGCTTTTGATAGAGACCCACATCAGAGACTATTGAGGAAAATTAAGGCACACGGAATAGGAGGAGAATTTTTTTCCTGGATAGAGGCGTGGCTAGCAGATATGCAGCAGAGAGTTTGCATAAATGGGGAGAAATCAGAGTGGGGAAGCGTCACGAGCGGTGTTCCACAGGGGTCAGTGTTGGGCCCCTTGTTGTTCACAGTCTACATAAACGACATAGATGAGGGAATAAATAGCGACATAAGCAAGTTTACCGATGACACCAAAATAGGCCGTCGAATTCATTCTGACGAGGACATTAAATCACTCCAGGAAGATTTGAATAGACTGATGCAGTGGTCGGAGAAGTGGCAGATGCAGTTTAATATAGACAAATGCAAAGTTCTAAACATTGGACAGGAAGATAACCATGCCACATATAAACGAAATAATGTAGAACTTAATATTACTGATTGTGAAAAAGATTTGGGAGTTCTGGTTAGCAGTAATCTAAAACCAAGGCAACAGTGCATAAGTGTTCGCAATAAAGCGAACAGAATCCTTGGCTTCATATCAAGAAGTATAAATAATAGAAGTCCTCAGGTTGTTCTTCAACTCTATATATCTTTGGTTAGGCCTCATTTAGATTATGCTGCACAGTTTTGGTCACCGTATTACAGAATGGATATAAATGCACTGGAAAACGTACAAAGGAGGATGACAAAGTTGATCCCATGTATCAGAAATCTTCCCTATGAGGATAGACTGAGGGCCCTGAATCTGCACTCTCTAGAAAGGCGTAGAATTAGGGATGATATGATTGAGGTGTATAAATGGAAAACAGGAATAAATAAAGGGGGATGTAAATAGCGTGCTAAAAATATTTAGCCAAGACAGGACTCACAGCACTGGTTTTAAGTTGGGAAAATTCAGATTCAGGGAGGATATAGGAAAGCACTGGTTTGGTAATATATAGAGTTGTGGATGAGTGGAACAAACTCCCGAGTACCGTCATAGAAGCTAAAACGTTGTGTAGTTTTAAAAATAGGTTAGATAAATACATGAGTGGGAGTTGGACCTCACTAGCTTGTGCTACTAGGTCTTATAACGTGCTTCTTCCTTAAGTGAATGTGACTTGACCTGACTAGGTTGGTTCATTGACTTAAGCCGGTAGGAGACTTGGACCTGCCTGGCATTCCAGTAGGCCTGCTGCAGTGTTCCTGCTTTCTTATGTTCTTAGTATACTCCGATCACAACCTCACTGACGTACAAACATAAATCCATATGTAGAGAGCCTAAGAAATATCCAGCGTGAAGGCGTGTTCAACGATCTGGAAATCTGCCGGGATAAAATAAACAAAGAACTACCAGACATTTCCTGGGAAGCAGTCCCGAACTCCTGCATGGAAAACTTGAATAGAGATGAATATAAGTTCTGTATAAAATACATTCCGCTAAAATACTGAAAGAGGAAGTAAAACAAATGTACTGAAGAAGAGAGTTACTAATTTCTTAAAAACGAACATGTTAGAACAAAAGAAAGGTAATCCACATAGAGAGATTATCGATATAGAGCGGAAATTAAAACATTCATACCAGATGGAAGAAACAGAAAAGAAACAAAAAGCTGTTCGCCAAATTACAAAATAATACTAAATATTTCTATACGTGAAAAATACAAGGGAAAAAAACTCCTCTAGAAAAGGTCCAAACTCACAGGAGGTTCATACACCGATGACGAAAAATACTTGAGTGAAATTTTGAAAGACCAGTATGAGTCAGTATTCAGCACTTCAAAAACGACCGGAGAATTGATGATCAAGACAGCTTTTTCATTGCCTCTGTCCACTCTACATAATCACATTCTTCGGAATTCAGAAAGGAAATAGAAATGCTGACACATGCAGCGCCTATCTTGATTCATGGAGCACTCAGCATCTAAACTTAGTATCTAGGCTCAAAACTTTCATTCTTCCAAGAAAGAGCTAAGCTCTGTCTTGACAGAAAGTGAAGATATAGCTTCTCTGCACAAAGGAGGCGGTAGAGCTCTGGTAAAAACTAGAGACTAATATCGCACATCATTGAAAAGATGGTTAAATTACAAATTTTATGGAAAATGATGACTTGGAAAAATCCTAGAGGGATTAGTACCAAACTTGCACACGAAAATCACTCCCTATGAAAGCAAAAGACTCGGCAGGAGATGCAGTATTCCCCCAATGAAAAGCAGGGGCGCCACGAGTACGCTAAGAGACAACACAATAAGTGTCAGGGGCCCAAGACTGTTCAACTGCCTCCCAGCATACATAAGGGGAATTACTAATAGCGCTGTACAGGCACCTAAAGTCAGTACCTGATCAGCCGGGCTGTGGTTCGTACGTTGGTTTACATGCGGCCAGCAATAACAGCCTGATTGATCAGACCCTGATCCACCACGAGCCGCGGGGGCGTTGACCCCCGAAATCCTCTCCAGGTATACTACAGGTATGCACATCCCAAGTCATCATTGATTTAGAGTAGAAAAATCATGCACGGATTTCGCTAAAGCATTTGACAAATGCGTTCATGGAGTGATAGTACATAAAATAAGTTTAACATATATAACAAAAAAGTAGGACAATGAATATCTAGTTTTCTAGCGAACAAAACACAGAGTAGTTGTAAACAAAGCAAACTATCCTTAGTGAAAGTATATAGTTCAGTACCCTTATGCAGGGTCTTGGGGCCTTCCCTGTTTCTCATCCTGACAGTAGTTATACACAAAAATTACTACCCTACACATTCTTATCGTCTTTTGCGAACGATATCAATTTTGGCATGAAAGTCGCATGGGCAGGAGACCTGGAAATATTTCAAGCAGATATTAATAAAATTTTCTATGGAATGGAAAGTAATATGATGTTAAATAACAAAAAAAGGCACAATACCGTGACTGGAACAATACACACACAACCCGCACATATAAAAAGGAGAGGAGCTTACGACGACGTTTCGGTCCGACTTGGACCATTTACAAAGTCACACTAACACACAGGACAGGAACAAGGGGTATTTATAGGCAGGCAGACAGAAGAGGGCACAAGAAATTGGTGGAGGGGTAATAATGGAGGATAGTGGAGTAGTAGTAGTAGTGAGTCAGTCATATTCTAGGAAGGAGCACTGCAATGAAGCTGGCGGCCCGCATAGGGTAAGGACAACAACACAGAGGGAAAAATGAAAATAAAATAAAATAAAGAGGACAAATACAAGGCAAAGAAAAGAAAAACACAGAGGAGAAAGGAGAAAGAGGAGAAGGGAAGAGATAGAAGGGGAAGGAATCCGGTTAAGTCACAGGTATGACTTAACCTGATTCAAACTTCAGAACACCCGTGACTTAACCTGATTCCTTCCCCTTCTATCTCTTCCCCCTTCTCCTCTTTCTCCTTTCTCCTCTGTGTTTTTTTTCCTTTCTTTTGCCTTGTATTTGTCCTTCTTTATTTTATTTTATTTTCATTTTCCCCCCTCTGTGTTGTTGTCCTTACCCTATGCGGGCCGCCAGCTTCATTGCAGTGCTCCTTTCCTAGAATATGACTGACTCCACTACTACTACTACCACTACTACCTCCATTATTACCCCTCCACCAATTTCTTGTGCCCTCTTCTGTCTTCCTGTCCTGTGTGTTAGTGTGCCTTTGTAAATGGTCCAAGTCGGACCGAAACGTCGTCGTAAGCTCCTGTCTTTTTTATATGTGCGGGTTGTGTGTGTAATATGATGTTCAGTGGGGACAACTTCCAGTTGCCGTACTTAGTAATGGAAAGAATAAAGAATCCGCAAGTAGCAGTGGATACATAACACAGGAGGACCATCTCATAGAACGAAAAGAACATGTAACAGACTTAGCATAATAAAGCCAGGGACATTTCAGTCTGCCTTGAACCATTAACAGTGTGACTGTTAATGGTCTAAGGCGGACCAAAAAGTCGTTATAAATTTATTTCTCGTATGTGAGGGTTATTTGTGGACTGACTCTTCATGTTCTCTTTAATCTCCCTTCCTCATAGCTTATTGTTATTCCTTCCTGTTCTTTTCTTTATTCTCCCTTCATCTATCATTCCTTTTTTTCATTATTCTCCCTTCCTCTTTCACTTATTCTCCCTTGATCTTATTTTCTCTATTTTCACATCCTCTTGTTTAAATTATTTTCATTTCCTCTTCTACACTGCATGTTTTGCATCCTCTTCCTCTTGCTGTGTTCTGCCTCTTGCTGTGTTCTGCCTCTTGCTGTGTTCTGCCTCTTGCTGTGTTCTGCCTCTTGCTGTGTTCTGCCTCTTGCTGTGTTCTTCCTCTTGCTGTGTTCTGCCTCTTGCTGTGTTCTGCCTCTTGCTGTATTCTGCCTCTTGCTGTGTTCTGCCTCTTGCTGTGTTCTGCCTTTTGCTGTGTTCTGCCTCTTCTTGCTGTGTTCTGCCTCTTGCTGTGTTCTGCCTCTTGCTGTGTTCTGCCTCTTGCTGTGTTCTTCCTCTTGCTGTGTTCTGCCTCTTGCTGTGTTCTGCCTCTTGCTGTATTCTGCCTCTTGCTGTGTTCTGCCTCTTGCTGTGTTCTGCCTCTTGCTGTGTTCTGCCTCTTGCTGTGTTCTGCCTCTTGCTGTGTTCTGCCTCTTGCTGTGTTCTGCCTCTTGCTGTGTTCTTCCTCTTGCTGTGTTCTGCCTCTTGCTGTGTTCTGCCTCTTGCTGTGTTCTGCCTCTTGCTGTGTTCTGCCTCTTGCTGTGTTCTGCCTCTTGCTGTGTTCTGCCTCTTGCTGTGTTCTGCCTCTTGCTGTGTTCTGCCTCTTGCTGTGTTCTGCCTCTTGCTTCACTTCTTGCAGTTTGTGCTCTCCGTTTGTGTTCATTATTGTTCCTGTTTTTGTCCTCCTTGTCTGCTCCGTTTCCTGTTATACCTCCATCCTGTGTCCTTGTTCTGTAACCCCTCCCCCACACCCACCACCCCACTCCCCACACCCACCACCCCACCCCCACACCAACCACCCCACTCCCCACTCCCCACACCCACCACCCCATTCTCCCACCCCACACCCCACCCACACGCCCACCACCCCACTCCCCACCCACCACCCCACTCCCCACACCCACCACCCCACTCCCCACACCCACCACCCCACTCCCCACACCCACCACCCCACTCCCACCACCCCACTCCCACCACCCCACTCCCCACAAAACCACCCCACTCCCCACACCCACCACCCCACTCTCCCACAAAACCACCCACTCCCCCAAAAACCACCCCACTCTCCCACACCCAACACGCGTCCCCGCACCACTACCCCTCTCCAAAACCCATCACCCTCCCCGTTTCCAAACCCATCACCCCTCCCCACACACCACCTCATTCTCCCAAACCCACCACCCAACTCCCCACAACCACCACCCTCCACCACAACCACCACCCCTCCCCAAACTCATCACCCCACTCCCCTCCAACCACCCTCCCCACACCCACCACTCACCCACCACCCCTCCCACACACCCACAGCCCTCCCACACACCCATCACCCGTCCCTACACCCACCACCCCAACACACCACCACCCCACACACCCACCACACCCACACACCCTCCCTCACACCCACCAACCCTCCACACCCACCAACCCTCCACACCCACCAACCCTCCACACCCACCAACCCTCCACACCCACCACTCCACTCCCCACACCCATTTCCCCTTCCCACATCCACAGCCCCTCCCACACACCACCACCCTCCACACACATACCACCCCACTCCTCTACACCCATTACTCCACTCCCCCACACCCACCACCTCACTCCCTACCTTTCCCCACATCCACCACCTCTCCCCCACATTCACTACCCTACACTCACAACCCCTCCCCCACATTCACTACCCCACACCCACCACCTCACTCCCTACCTTTCCCCACATCCACCACCTCTCCCCCACATTCACTACCCTACACTCACAACCCTCCCCACATTCACTACCCCACACCCACCACCCCTCCCTGCACCCACACTCAAGGTCATCCACCATCCACTCTTCACCCAGAGACAGGATCATCCACCATCCACTCTTCACCCACAGACAGGACCATCCACCATCCACTCTTCACCCACAGTCAAGGTCACTCTTTCCCCACACCCTCTCCATGATTCCACAAAATCCTCTGATACCACCTCAAACACCCCACACACTTCACAATCTTCCCCAACATTCCACAGTTCCCCAACACCTGAGAACCTTTCCCCGTCACCCTCAACCATCCCCACACCCTTAATGTTCTTAAGCACTTTAGATACTCTTCTCTGTGTAATAATTCAGTTTTTTAAATGTTTTGTGGCACTTAGCATGGTTGTAGAACCTACCTGGGGTGTGCCACCTAGCTGGGTTATGCACCTAGGTGGGGCATAGCACTTAGTTGGGATGCGGCATATAGCTGGGGTGTGCCACCTAGCTGGGGTGTGGTACCTAGCTGGGGTGTGGCTCCTAGCTGCGGTGTGGCACCTAGTTGGGGTGTGGCTCCTTGCTTGAGTGTGACATCTACCTGGGACGTGGCACCTGGCTGGGTTATGCACGTGGCTGGGACGTGGCACCAGGCTGGGTTATGCACGTGGCTGGGATGTGGCATCTGGCTAGGTTATGCACGTGCCACCTGGCTGGGTTATGCACGTGCCACCTGGCTGGGTTATGCACGTGGCACCTGGCTGGGTTATGCACGTGGCACCTGGCGGGAACGTGGGACCTGGCTGGGGTGGTTCAGAGGATGGTGAATCAGTGACCGTGTCATCATGTGATTAAGAGCTGTGTCTGGTGACACTCTTGTTTCCTGACGAAGAAAACACTACCACCCGAACCTTCCCTCTCCCCGTCCCTCCCACGTACCTTCCCCGTCCCTCCCACGTCCCCTGTAAACAAAAAAATAACCATATCTGTAAACAAAAGATAACCATAAATAACCAGTATCATATATAACACATATATGTTAATAGAACACAACTGCAACTAATGTGACATTTTATTGTGGCAACGTTTCGCTCTCCAGGAACTTTGTCAAGCCGTTACAAACAATACATGGACACAGAAGGTATATATAGGCTAGAGTGAGGTGTAATACTAGTTGTAGTAGTAGTAATATTAGTTGTAGTAGTAATACAATAAGGTAGAACAATCAACTTGCACATCAGTAAAAGGTTATGAAAGCTATTACTTGGGTAGCATAAAAATAAGTTAGACAAATATTGGCGGTAGGATTTGAGAAGGTCTGTTTCAGTGTTCCTCCTCTGTAATGTGCTTGTGTAGTGTTAGCAGCAGAGACTATGTGATGGCAGGGTTTACTGTAGTGTTAGCAGCAGAGACTATGTGATGGCAGGGTTTACTGTAGTGTTAGCAGCAGAGACTATGTGATGGCAGGGTTTACTGTAGTGTTAGCAGCAGAGACTATGTGATGGCAGGGTTTACTGTAGTGTTAGCAGCAGAGACTATGTGATGGCAGGGTTTACTGTAGTGTTAGCAGCAGAGACTATGTGATGGCAGGGTTTACTGTAGTGTTAGCAGCAGACTATGTGATGGCAGGGTTTACTGTAGTGTTAGCAGCAGAGACTATGTGATGGCAGGGTTTACTGTAGTGTTAGCAGCAGAGACTATGTGATGGCAGGGTTTACTGTAGTGTTAGCAGCAGAGACTATGTGATGGCAGGGTTTACTGTAGTGTTAGCAGCAGAGACTATGTGATGGCAGGGTTTACTGTAGTGTTAGCAGCAGAGACTATGTGATGGCAGGGTTTACTGTAGTGTTAGCAGCAGAGACTATGTGATGGCAGGGTTTACTGTAGTGTTGCAGCAGAGACTATGTGATGGCAGGGTTTACTGTAGTGTTAGCAGCAGAGACTATGTGATGGCAGGGTTTACTGTAGTGTTAGCAGCAGAGACTATGTGATGGCAGGGTTTACTGTAGTGTTAGCAGCAGAGACTATGTGATGGCAGGGTTTACTGTTTTCAGGAGGATTCTCAAATCCAACCGCCAATATTTGTCTAACTTATTTTTATACTACCCAAGTAATAGCTTTTATAACCTTTTACTCATGTGCATGTTGATTGTTCTACCTTATTGTATTACTACTACTACACTACTTGTCGGTTTTCAAAACCATTTATCACACTACTACTACTACTACCACTAGTATTACACCTCACTCTCAACATATATATACCCTGTGTGTCCATGTATTGTTTGTAACGGCTTGACAAAGCTCCTGGAGAGCGAAACGTTGCCACAATAAAATGTCACATTAGTTGCAGTTGTGTCCTTTTACTTAACATATTGTCGGTAATTCTACCAATATTAATATAACACATATTAATATTTTTTTTTTTTAAACAGAACGAAAACAGGTAATAACTACTATAATAACTTAATCGTTTATTGACAATGTTGAAAAGATATAAGACAAATCAAGGCAAAAAATCATATGAACAAATATATGGGTAAAGGAAATGTTATTTTTGAAGCTAATTTAGATAATGAAATTTGCTTCTCTAATGTGAAACCTGTGGTTGTCTTTTGGTACACAAATACTTAATTCGGGGTCGAACTTTAGATAAACACACACGGATAAACACACGGATTTGATCTTCAACTGAAAGGAGAAGGTGTAGATAAATGGTTCAGAGAACCGACGAGTTGGTAAATTAGACACATATGCAACACTTGGGTATCTTTATTGAGGAAACGTTTCGCCACACAGTGGCTTCATCAGTCCATACAAAGGAGAATCGTGAAGAACAGGAGGAGTTTGAGGTGGTCAGTCTCTCAACCTTGAGTCGATGTTGTCAGTCCATCAATCTTGAATAGAATACATCATATCTGCGAAGAGGAAGCTTATATACTGTAGGCAGGAGAGGTGCAGCAGTTGTAGGAGGTGTCACAGTTGACCAATGTGGAAGGAGAAGATTTCTGTCTTTGTTCTTGATACTTGTTAAATAAGAAAAAGTTTGCTCACACATTGAAAACTGCATCAGTATATTTATTGCTTTCCTATGAATGGAAGGATATTCTTCTTTCACATAAATCCAGAACTTGTCCAGGGATAGGTCGGTAAATCTCATCTTAAGTCTCCCACCACACTACTTTTAAATGATATAACAGGTTGAAGACTTTATTATGATATCCAAGAATGTACCGTACGTGTAAAGTAAAATTACGAATATAAAATTAAGCACAGAAATTACTCAAAAATGCATTTACATATGATTAGCTTATTTATTACTATTTCTCTCGGAACCCCTAGTGACCTCTCGCGGAACCCTAGGGTTCCGGGGAACCCCGGTTGAGAAACGATGTTCTAGAGGGTCGACCAGTTGCATCCTGGGCTCTTTGCTCCCTAACGACTGTCAAATATTGTCATCGGAGCTGTATGTTAAAAAAAAAAAACTGAAGGTGTTAAGAATTTATCCCCTGCCATATTCGCTAAGTCAGATTTATCTCACAGTGATAAAGTCAAGTGAGTGTATCTGACTTTCGGGCATGAGTCCACCTTATTACGATCTCGCCAGGATGTTTGTCTTGCCTCCTATAATCTGACCTTACTGGCAGTTGCAACACCTTTATGAGCCAGACACAAGTATGCAATACTTACCTGGCCTCTTATGTAGCACTATGGCTGTAACTGAGTGTTGAGTGGCTTACTGGAAACTATGTTGATGTCTTCTACGATGATGGAAATTGTCTTATTGTTCTGACCTTGTGGACGTAATATTACGACGATCTGACCTTGGGGACGTAATATTACGACGATCTGTCCTTGGGGACGTAATATTACGATGATCTGACCTTGGGGACGTAATATTACGATGATCTGTCCTTGGGGATGTAATATTACGATGATCTGTCCTTGGGGACGTAATATTACGATGATCTGACCTTGGGGACGTAATATTACGATGATCTGTCCTTGGGGATGTAATATTACGATGATCTGTCCTTGGGGACGTAATATTACGATGATCTGACCTTGGGGACGTAATATTACGATGATCTGTCCTTGGGGATGTAATATTACGATGATCTGTCCTTGGGGATGTAATATTACGATGATCTGTCCTTGGGGACGTAATATTACGATGATCTGTCCTTGGGGATGTAATATTACGATGATCTGTCCTTGGGGATGTAATATTACGATGATCTGTCCTTGGGGATGTAATATTACGACGATCTGACCTCGGGATGTAATATTACGATGATCTGTCCTTAGGGACGAAATATTACGATGATCTGACCTTGGGGACGTAATATTACGATGATCTGTCCTTAGGGACGTAATATTACGATGATCTGACCTTGGGGACGTAATATTACGATGATCTGACCTTGGAGATGTAATATTACGATGATCTGTCCTTGGAGACGTAATATTACGATGTTCTGACCTTGGGGACGTAATATTACGATGTTCTGACCTTGGGGACGTAATATTACGATGATCTGACCTTGGGGACGTAATATTACGATGATCTGTCCTTGGGGATGTAATATTACGATTATCTGTCCTTGGGGACGTAATATTACGATGATCTGTCCTTGGGGATGTAATATTACGATGATCTGTCCTTGGGGATGTAATATTACGATGATCTGTCCTTGGGGACGTAATATTACGATGATCTGACCTTGGGGACGTAATATTACGATGATCTGTCCTTGGGGACGTAATATTACGATGATCTGTCCTTGGGGATGTAATATTACGATGATCTGACCTTGGGGATGTAATATTACGATGATCTGTCCATGGGAACGTAATATTACGATGATCTGTTCTTGGGGACGTAATATTACGATGATTTGTCCTTGGGGATGTAATATTACGATGATCTGACCTTGGGGATGTAATAATACGATGATCTGTCCTTGGGAACGTAATATTACGATGACCTGACATTGGGAACGTAATATTACGATGATCTGACCTTGGGGACGTAATATTACGATGATCTGACCTTGGGGATGTAATATTACGATGATCTGACCTTGGGGACGTAATATTACGATGATCTGTCCTTGGGGATGTAATATTACGATGATCTGACCTTGGGGACGTAATATTACGATGATCTATCCTTGGGAACGTAATATTACGATGATCTGACCTTGGGGACGTAATATTACGATGATCTGACCTTGGGGACGTAATATTACGATGATCTTACCTTGGGGATGTAATATTACGATGATCTGACCTTGGGAACGTAATATTACGATGATCTGACCTTGGGGACGTAATATTACGATGATCTGACCTTGGGGACGTAATATTACGATGATCTGACCATGGGGACGTAATATTATGATGATCTGACCTTGGGAACGTAATATTACGATGATCTGACCTTGGGAACGTAATATTACGATGATCTGTTCTTGGGGACGTAATATTACGATGATCTGACTTATGGGACGCAGTATTGTGATGATCGGATCATGGAGACGCAATATTATGATCTGACCTGGAGGACGCAATAATGTGATGATCTGACTTGAGGACGCAATAATGTGATGACCTGACCTTAGGAACGCAGTATTGTGATGATCGGATCATTGAGACGCAATATTATGATCTGACCTGGAGGACGCAATAATGTGATGATCTGACTTGAGGACGCAATAATGTGATGACCTGACCTTAGGAACGCAGTAGTATTAGGACGATCTAACCTTGAACGCGCATTTACAGAATCACACCGACAACACTCATCACTGCAAAAAAGGATCCGTTCATTTCATTTACGTACGTGAGCGATTTTTGTTCGTGCTGTCGTTGCGTGAAAGGTTATTGTATTGTCTGGTTGATTGACACCACAGAAGAGAGTTTACTGGCAAAGTCAGGGGTGTGTTCTTTAGTGATTCAGCGCCGCGTGCGACCTGTCTCAGTACTCTCTCATAGATATGAGAGTTCACTAGCGAATTCTCCCTCAAGGCCAAGTTCATGCCAGGAGCGCTTCCAGGCTGTACACGACTTGTGTATATTAGTGTTCGGTGTTCATCCTTTCTTATGTTCTTATGTCATCCACTAGCTGGCCAGGCACTGCCCCGCGCTCTACACGATAAAATCTGCTGACATCCGTAGCATGTAGGAAAAAAATCTGCTGACATTAGTAGTGTGCAAAGAAAAAATCTGCTGACACCTATAGCACTGTTAATGGGTGTCAACCTGACCATGGCTCCCACGTCAGAATTATCAATATTCCCTTCATAATAAGAGGTACTTAAGCTTCCTTATTGACAATGTCATCAACGTAAAGACTTATGTTTTAACTTATATAATGAGTCTTTAGGTTTACATCACGAAGCATCTTTACCTACGTTCTTCGAAATTGTGTAAATATTTAAGAAAATCGACAAGTTGAAGAATTCGACACTTTTGTAACAGTTGGGAATGTTTATTGTGGTAACGTTTCCCTCAGAGCTGAGGGACACATTACCTTAAACTCCTTCTCATCTTCCACCATTAATCTCTGTACCGGACTAAGGCGAAACGTTGGCGAAACGTTTCCACAATAAAGATTCCGAAATGTTGCAGAAGTGCCTAGTTGTCGGAAATGTTTTGCATAATAAATAGCTTTCTTTTGAACGTAAAAATATAACAGTATCAAATTATAATTTTATCATCATTGTTTAGTAAGTGTAACCAAATTAAAAACCCTTCCATTGTAACTCTCCTGTGTGTTTACAAAGATAAAGATTTTCATTTTCATCTCGATATGATGAAAACGAAAAGTAAATGTCATGATCTTGTAGTTTACGAGTAAACTTTCATTTTCCGAAGTGGAACACGAAACATGCTTTCCGGATGTGAGGCACGGAACACCCATTGTTCCGGGAAGTGGAGACACGGAACACCCATTGCTCCGGGAAGTGGAGGCACGGAACACCCATTGCTCCGGGAAGTGGAGGCACGGAACACCCATTGCTCCGGGAAGTGGAGGCACGGAACACCCATTGTTCCGGGAAGTGGAGGCACGGAACACCCATTGCTCCGGGAAGTGGAGGCACGGAACACCCATTGTTCCGGGAAGTGGAGGCACGGAACACCCATTGTTCCGGGAAGTGGAGGCACGGAACACCCATTGCTCCGGGAAGTGGAGGCACGGAACACCCATTGTTCCGGGAAGTGGAGGCACGGAACACCCATTGTTCCGGAAGTGGAGGCACGGAACACCCATTGCTCCAGGAAGTGGAGGCACGGAACACGCATTGCTCCGGGAAGTGGAGGCACGGAACACCCATTGTTCCGGGAAGTGGAGGCACGGAACACCCATTGCTCCGGGAAGTGGAGGCACGGAACACCCATTGTTCCGGGAAGTGGAGGCACGGAACACCCATTGCTCCGGGAAGTGGAGGCACGGAACACCCATTGCTCCGGGAAGTGGAGGCACGGAACACCCATTGTTCCGGGAAGTGGAGGCACGGAACACCCATTGTTCCAGGAAGTGGAGGCACGGAACACCCATTGCTCCGGGAAGTGGAGGCACGGAACACCCATTGTTACGGGAAGTGGAGGCACGGAACACCCATTGTTCCGGGAAGTGGAGGCACGGAACACCCATTGTTCCGGAAAGTGGAGGCACGGAACACCCATTGTTCCGGGAAGTGGAGGCAAGGAACACCCATTGCTCCGGGAAGTGGAGGCACGGAACACCCATTGTTCCGGGAAGTGGAGGGGGAGGGAAGGTACACCCATTGTTCCGGGAAGTGGAGGCACGGAACACCCATTGTTCCGGGAAGTGGAGGCACGGAACACCCATTGTTCCAGGAAGTGGAGGCACGGAACACCAATTGCTCCGGGAAGTGGAGGCACGGAACACCCATTGTTCCGGGAAGTGGAGGCACGGAAACCAATGCTCCGGGAAGTGGAGGCACGGAACACCCATTGTTCCGGGAAGTGGAGGGGGAGGGGAGGTACACCCATTGTTCCGGGAAGTGGAGGCACGGAACACCCATTGCTCCGGGAAGTGGAGGCACGGAACACCCATTGTTCCGGGAAGTGGAGGCACGGAACACCCATTGCTCCGGGAAGTGAAGGCACGGAACACCCATTGTTCCGGGAAGTGGAGGCACGGAACACCCATTGCTCTGGGAAGTGGAGGCACGGAACACCCATTGCTCCGGGAGGTGGAGGCACGGAACACCCATTGTTCCGGGAGGTGGAGGCAAGGAACACCCATTGTTCCAGGAAGTGGAGGCACGGAACACCCATTGCTCCGGGAAGTGGAGGCACGGAACACCCATTGTTCCGGGAAGTGGAGGCACGGACCATCCATTGCTCCGGGAAGTGGAGGCACGGAACACCCATTGTTCCGGGAAGTGGAGGCACGGAACACCCATTGTTCCGGAAGTGAGGCACGGAACACCCATTGTTCCGGGAAGTGGAGGCACGGAACACCCATTGTTCCAGGAAGTGGAGGCACGGAACACCCATTGTTCCGGGAAGTGGAGGCACGGAACACCCATTGTCCGGGAAGTGGAGGAGGACACCCATTGTTCCGGAAGTGGAGGCACGGAACACCCATTGTTCCGGGAAGTGGAGGCACGGAACACCCATTGTTCCGGGAAGTGGAGGCACGGAACACCCATTGCTCCGGGAAGTGGAGGCACGGAACACCCATTGTTCCGGGAAGTGGAGGCACGGAACACCCATTGTTCCGGGAAGTGGAGGCACGGAACACCCATTGTTCCAGGAAGTGGAGGCACGGAACATCCATTGCTCCGAGAAGTGGAGGCACGGAACACCCATTGTTCCGGGAAGTGGAGGCACGGAACACCCATTGCTCCGGGAAGTGGAGGCACGGAACACCCATTGTTCCGGGAAGTGGAGGCACGGACCACCCATTGCTCCGGGAAGTGGAGGCACGGAACACCCATTGTTCCGGGAAGTGAAGGCACGGAACACCCATTGCTCCGGGAAGTGGAGGCACGGAACACCCATTGTTCCGGGAAGTGGAGGCACGAAACACCCATTGTTCCGGGAAGTGGATGCACGGAACACCCATTGTTCCGGGAAGTGGAGGCACGGAACACCCATTGTTCCGGGAAGTGGAGGCACGGAACACCCATTGTTCCGGGAAGTGGAGGCACGGAACACTCATTGCTCCGGGAAGTGGAGGCACGGAACACCCATTGCTCCGGGAAGTGGAGGCACGGACCACCCATTGTTCCGGGAAGTGGAGGCACGGAACACACATTGCTCCGGGAAGTGGAGGCACGGAACACCCATTGCTCCGGGAAGTGGAGGCACGGAACACCCATTGTTCCGGGAAGTGGAGGCACGGAACACCCATTGTTCCGGGAAGTGGAGGGGGAGGGGAGGTACACCCCTTGGGTAATCCCCCCTGGTTGGAGACTAATTTCTCCAAAGGAGGAAGTTAAGAAAAAAGGTGAAGGATAGAGGCGAGGAGGAGCAACACTGTATGCAGAAAATGTTACCCTGAGAACTATCCTCTGCAATGACGCTATGTTGATGATGACAAGCTCACCCACACGGGTTTACACACAGATTCTTTTAATAATAATAATAATAATAATAATAATAATAATAATAATGATACTAATACTAATAATAATAATAATAATAAAAAAAATATGTGGCTGAGCTAAAGTGGTTGTTTCAGCGTACGTGTGATGTCAGGTGCAACTGTTTGCCAGGTGTCAAGGAAATGTGTGTGTGTGTGTGTGTCTGTGTACTCACCTATATGTGGTTGCAGGGGTCGATTCACAGTTCCTTGCCCCGCCTCTTCGCTGGCCACTACTAAGTTCATTCTCCCGGCTTCAAGAGCCATATCATACCTCTTAAAGCTATGTATAGATCCCGCCTCTACTACTTTACTCCACACATTGTTTTACTTCCTGATAACTCTAAGGCAGAAGAAATACTTCCAACCATCTCTGTGGCTCAGTTTTCAGTTGTGCCCTGATGTTCCATCTCTGAAACATTCTGTTCCAGTTTACTTTGTCAATTCCTCTCAATATTTTGTACGTCGTTATCATATCTTCCCTAGTCATCCTGTCTTCCAGCGTTATCAGGTTGAGTTCCCTTAACCTCTTCTCATAGGATATACCTCTTAGTTTGTTGCAGATCTCTGCACTTTCTCCAATTTTTTGATATGCTTGACCAGGTGTGAGTTCCATACAGGTGTTGCATACTCCAGCACGGGCATGACGTAGCTGGTGTATAGCGTCGTGAATGATTCCGTAGATGTGGAAACGCTATTCATTGATTTGCCAGACGCGCATATGCTGCAACAGTTATTTATGTGTGTGTGTGTGTGTGTGTGAGTGTGTGAGTGTGTGTGTGTGTGTGTGTGTGTGTGTGTGTGTGTGAGTGTGTGTGTGTGTGAGTGTGTGTGTGTGTGTGTGTGTGTGTGTGTGTGTGTGTGTGTTGTGTGTGTGTGTGTGTTTGTGTGTGTGTGTGTGTGAGTAACTCACAGTCGTGAGGGTGATTGTTGATGTTGATATTTTTAAGTATATAATATTAATATAATATTAATGTTTAAAAAAGTAGTATCTGGTATCGGCCGTTTTTCATCGATACTGTAAAAATTACCGATACCCACCGATACCGATACTTTAACACATCTCTTATATATATATATATATATATATATATATATATATATATCGTGCCGAATAGATAAAACTGGTCAATTAGCAAGCACTCATTTAAAATTAAGTCCTTTCTAAAATTTTCTCTTATACGTTTGAAGATATATTTTTTTCATTTATATTAATGTAAAAATTAATAATTTTATATCAAAATAACCTTAGAAAACTTACCTAACCTTATTATAACAAGCGCAATTTAATTTAGCCTAATCCAACTAAATACATTTTAGATAAGTTTACAATAATTTAATACTAAACAAACAGAATGAAATATATTTTTTTCGTTAGGTTCAGAATGATTTTTGCGAAATTATTGCATACAAAATTTTTCGCTAACCTTATTCGGCAAGAAGAGCGTTGCTATTTAAGCCAAAATCGCAAGTTTTACCTATTCGACACGACATATATATGCAATAAGATCACAGTTATCAAGTGATGTCACAAAATGCAAAATAACCACTGTGAAAAAAAATAGTGAATTTCCAGGTGCTTTCGTGATTTCTCACATTATCAAAGAACTGTAAGAATAATTGGACAGCAGAATGGTTATAAGTCTGAGATATCACCTCACATATGACCCTACACCTGACTCAGCACACTGAGCCCGGGACCATAGTGAAGAATTTGTCAGGTCACATGTCAAGTAAAATTTACCAGTGACATGCCAGACAAATTTTATTAATTATAAATGAATCTTAATGTATATAACCCTGAACTAATATTCATATTAAAATCAATACTATTTTTACGAAACGTGATTCGATTATATTTTTCTGAAGCATAGACCTGCTTGATACTACTTTCTCGGCCTTTTGAAAATAAATTGAGTGGTTAAAATCTCTCACATGAATAAACAGAGCATTAGACTCTTGTCCAGTTCTAATGCTATATTTATGTTGCTGTAATCTTAGTTCGAGGTTCCAATTTGTTCATAATAAATTTTATTGCCTTTTTAACAGGGAATCTTATAGACAGCCATCAGCATTTTTTTGTGGGGGAATTCTTACTCAAGTGTTTTTTGTACTATATCAAGATTTTTAAATATAACTTTGATTTTAAAATTCTTAAGTTGAGAAGGTATATCAAGAAAGTTTTTATGGTAAGGGAGAACCAACATATTCTTGGTTAAATATGTTTGTTTTTACCTTTTTCGAATTGTAAAATGTATTTTTGTCAATTAAGCTTTTTGGGTATTTTAGATCATTCGCGATTTCATAAATCTTCAAAATTTCCTTATCTATGAACTCTGAGCTGCAAATACACAGCTCTCAAAAGCATGGATGAGAATACAATAAATTTAACTCTTTCTGAAGTTTGGAGCATTTGACAGTGTAATGAGACAAAGCCACGACTAAGATTCTTATTATGAAAGTTGTGTAAGGGATGCTTCAACAAGTTAGCCTTCACAGACGCCGTCTTGTTGAAGGATCTCTTCTACACAACACTGCTAATATAACTCTTAGTCTTGGCTTTGTCTGTACATGTCTTCCTTTCTCATTACATTGTCAAATGCTCCAAACTTCAGAATACTCGTGACTTGACCTGATCTTTATCTCCTCTTCTCCTCTCCTAAATTTTCTTTTCCTTTCCTTTCCTCTGCCTAGGTGAGTTCTGTCCTATAAGTTTTCCCTTGGGTTTTTGGTCTCCCCCTCGTTTACCATTAGCTCTGATGCAGTGCTCCTTTTTCTTCTGTTTTTCTCTTGTTCTTAGATTACTACTACTACTATTATTATCATTATTATTATTATTATTATTATTATTATTATTATAATTATTATTATTATTATTATTATTATTATTATTATTACTATGATAGGTGAAAGGACACATGTGCAGTCAATGAGACATTTTTTTTGTGGCAGAGGGTTTCACTCTCCAGGAGCTTTGTCAAGCCGTTGCCGGTGACGGCTTGACAAAGCTCCTGGAGAGCGAAACGTTGCCACAATAAAATGTCCCATTAGTTACACATGTGTCTTTTTACCTAACTTATTGTCGGTAATTCTACATTTACTACTACATACTATTACTGTTGCTTCACTAACACTCCACTCTCTGACTCTTGTGTCACTACCACCTTTTATTACCACCTTTGTCTCGGTTGCACACTACTACCTCCTCTCGTTCTCCCGGCCCCGCCCTCCTCTCGTATATATACTGGCTCCCTTCCCTTCGCGCTTCTGTGTGACTAGTTAATTGTCCAAGTCGGACTGAAACGTCGTCGTAAGTTTCTCTGTAGAAAATCCTAGTTCTCTGTAGAAAACCCTAGTTTTCCTGTAGAAAATCCGAGTTCTCTGTAGAAAATCCTAGTTCTCTGTAGAAAACCCTAGTTTTCCTGTAGAAAATCCGAGTTCTCTGTAGAAAATCCTAGTTCTCTGTAGAAAACCCTAGTTTTCCTGTAGAAAATCCGAGTTCTCTGTAGAAAATCCTAGTTCTCTGTAGAAAACCCTAGTTTTCCTGTAGAAAATCCTAGTTCTCTGTAGAAAACCCTAGTTTTCCTGTAGAAAATCCGAGTTCTCTGTAGAAAATCCTAGTTATCTGTAGAAAACCCTAGTTTTCCTGTAGAAAATCCGAGTTCTCTGTAGAAAATCCTAGTTCTCTGTAGAAAACCCTAGTTTTCCTGTAGAAAATCCGAGTTCTCTGTAGAAAATCCTAGTTCTCTGTAGAAAACCCTAGTTTTCCTGTAGAAAATCCGAGTTCTCTGTAGAAAATCCTAGTTCTCTGTAGAAAACCCTAGTTTTCCTGTAGAAAATCCGAGTTCTCTGTAGAAAATCCT
>WNWK01020956.1:0-34883 GCA_009830355.1 Cherax destructor | reverse complement strand
GCTCGCTTGATTGAACTTGTTGTACTCTTCTCATGTTTAAGCTTGTCCGAGGAAATATTGTGACGTCACTGACCACCAAGAGGGTGTGGGCGGGAGATGGGTGATCTTTATCCAAGGAAGTGGAGCAGGGTTTTGGGGATGGAAGTGAATTTGATGAAATTCCAAAGTAGGTAAGTCTTAGTTAAATTTACTCAAAGAGAGACCCCATA
This sequence comes from Cherax destructor, assembly GCA_009830355.1. Lineage (NCBI taxonomy): Eukaryota > Metazoa > Arthropoda > Malacostraca > Decapoda > Parastacidae > Cherax > Cherax destructor. The sequence goes on along the minus strand of WNWK01020956.1, from coordinate 34,674 downwards.
GGGGTTACCATATCTCTGACTCTCCATAGAGGTCAAGTAAAAAATATTAGAAGTAATATTGAAAAACTGAAAAATTTGAAAAAAATCAAAAAAAATCGAGGAGCGGGGGCGATCCGCAGAAGGCGCTGCAGAAGGCAGCGAGGGGCCGGGCGCGGGCAAGGGGCGCAGCGGGGCGCGGGGCGGGCGGGCGCGGCGGGGCGGGGTTCGAGCGCGCGGAAGGAGACCAGTCAGGGATGAGAGTCTCAGGGGTGGAGGGGGTGAGGGTGGGGTCTGCTAAGGATGAAAAAAAAAAAAAAAAAAAATGGGGGTAAAGGGGGAGGGGGCCGACCGAAGTGGGGGTGACCGGAAGTGGGGGTGGACAGACCGGAAGTGGGGGTGGACCGACCGGAAGTGGAAGCATACCGGAAGTATCTACTTCCGAGCCATACTGGCAGATTTCTACTACTATATATATATATATATATATATATATATATATATATATATATATATATATATATATATATATATATATATATATGTCGTGCCGATTAGGTAAAACTGGCCAATTAGCAAGAACTCATTTAAAATTAATTCCTTTCTAAAGTTTTCTCTTATACATTTAAAGATATATTTTTTCATTTATGTTAATGTAAAATTTATAATTTTGTACCAAGAGAAACTTTGAAAACCTACCTAACCTTATTACAACAAGCGCAATTTAATTTAGCCTAACCCAACTAAATATATTTTAGATACGTTAACATTAATTTAATAATAAACAAACACAATGAAATATATTTTTTTCGTTATGTTCAGAATGATTTTGGCGAAATTATTGCATACACAAATTTTCACTTGTCTTATATGGCAAGGTGAGCGTTGCTATTTAAGCCAAAATCGCAAGTTTTACCTAATCGGCACGACATATATATATATATATATATATATATGTCGTGCCGATTAGGTAAAACTGGTCAATTAGCAAGAACTCATCTAAAATTAAGTCCTTTCTAAAATTTTCTCTTATACGTTTAAAGATATATTTTTTTCATTTATGTTAATGTAAAATTTATAATTTTGTACCAAGATAAATTTTGAAAACCTACCTAACCTTATTACAACAAGCGCAATTTAATTTAGCCTAACCCAACTAAATATATTTTAGATACGTTAACATTAATTTAATAATAAACAAACACAATGAAATATATTTTTTTCGTTATGTTCAGAATGATTTTGGCGAAATTATTGCATACACAAATTTTCACTTGTCTTATATGGCAAGATGAGCGTTGCTATTTAAGCCAAAATCGCAAGTTTTACCTAATCGGCACGACATATATATATATATATATAATATATATATATATATATGTGCGATTATAAAACTGGCAATTAGCAAGAACTCATCTAAAATTAAGTTCCTTTCTAAATTTTCTTATACGTTTAAAGATATATTTTTTAATTTATGTTAATGTAAAATTTATAATTTTGTACTAAGAGAAACTTTGAAAACCTACCTAACCTTATTACAACAAGCGCAATTTAATTTAGCCTAACTCCAACTAAATATATTTTAGATACGTTAACATTAATTTAATAATAACAAACACAATGAAATATATTTTTTCGTTGTCAGAATGATTTTGCGAAATTATTGCATACATAATTTTCCTTGTCTTATATGCAAGTAGAGGTTGCTATTTAACCAAAGAGTTTTACCTAATCGGCACGACATATATATATATATATATATATATATATATATATATATATATTTAATATATAAATATATATATATATATATATATATATATATATGTGCCATTAGTAAAATTGTATTTATGCTTTAAATATATATTTCATTTTGCCATAAAGAAAATGAAATTTGTGTACAATAAATTTTGCAAAAATCATTCTAACATACAAAAAATATATTTCATTGTTTGTTTATTATTAAATTAATGTTAACGTATCTAAAATATATTTAGTTGGGTTAACTAAATTAAATTTCTTGTTGTAATAAGGTTAGTAGGTTTTCAAAGTTTCTCTTGGCAAAATTATAAATTTACATTAACATAAATGAAAAATATATCTTTAAACGTATAGAGAAGAATTTAGAAAGGACTTAATTTAGATGAGTTCTTGCTAATTGACCAGTTTTACCTAATCGGCACGACATATATATATATATATATATATATATATATATATATATATATATATATATATATATAATATTATATATATATTTACATAGAGTTTTTGTGTCCTTCCTTATACTATATTAATTATTTTCAATCATGCTTCATAATTTGTATGAGTACACGCTGGCCCGAGAGTTGCTGTGTTTTTCAGTGTAATTTAAATGCCCCTAGACAGCAGATTGAGCAGCCATTTAGGAGCCAGAACATTTTATTAAAGTTACGATCTCAAAGTCGTAATAGTTGTACTCCCCTTAAATATTTCAGGAATGTGCCTGTGAACCTCATCCCCAGAATTTTCCAAAACCCCTATACCTCTTTCCCTCCGCTACCGATTTATACACCCTCAAAGTCAACCCATTTTGCTCCACCCTCTCTAAATGACCAATCCCCCTCAATAACCCCTCTTTAGCCCTCTGAATAATACTTCTAGTAACTTCACACCTCCTAATTTCCACACTACGAATTCTCTACGTAATATTTACACCAATCATTGCCTTAGACAAGATATATCTACTGCCTCCAGCCCTTTTCTCGTTGCAGCATTCACAACCCATGTTTCACAACCATTTAAGAGTGTTGGTACCACTATACTCTCGTACATTACCTTCTTTGCCTTTATGGATAATGTTTTTTATCTCCACATATACCTCAATGCATCCCTCACCTTTTTTCCTTTATCAATTATATGGTTAACCTCATCCTCCATAAATCCATCTGCTGACAAATCTACTCCCAAATTTCTGAAAACTCATTCTCTTCTTCCATACACCCTACCTACAATGTCATATCCATTTTTTCTTTACCTAACTCGTTTGATACCCTCACCACCTTACTCTTATTTATGTTCACTTCCAACTTTCTTTTTTTACACACCCTCTCAAACTCGTTCACTAACCTTTGCAACTTCTCTTTAAAATCTCCCAAAAGCACAGTATCATCAGCAAAAAGTAACTGTGTCAACTCACATTTTGTATTTGATTCCTCATAATTTAATCCAACCCATCTCACCATGCAGAATATCTACTGTGAAAAAATAGTGAAATTTGAAGTGCTTTGGTGATTTCTTACATTATCAAGGAACTGTAAAGATAAAAGATCAACAGGAAGGCATATAAGGATGAGACTACAACTAGCAGTCACCTATAACACCTGACCTTTTTATGTTGATGTGGGTAGGTAGTCAAGGATCTGTCAGACACAGCTTAAAGAATTTAACTTGTCTAATATATCATAAATTCTTCCCAAATTTTATTAATTATAAATGAATCCAATTTGTATAATCCTAAAGCCATATTCATATTATTTTAAAAACTATGTTTTATGAAACTTGATTGTATTACATTTCTCTCGACCCTGGACCTGCTTGATATAACTTTTTCGGACTTTAAAAAATCAATTGGGTGGTTAAAATCTCTCACGTGAATAAACAGAGCATTAGAATTTTGTCCACTTCTAATGCTATATTTATATTTAGTTCAACCTTTTTTGCAGTTTGGCCGTAATAAACTTTATCACATTTTTTTTTCTTGTATTTTTTTTTACTGTATCAAGAGTTTTAAATACAACTTTGATATTAAACTTCTTAAGTAGAGAAGGTATATAAAGCAGGTTTTCATGGTCTGGGTGAACCAAGATATTCTTAGTTGAATAAGGTTTGTTGTCCTTTTCTGAATTGTAAAAAGGACAATCAACTTTGTTTAAGAATTTAAATATCAAAGTTTGGCATTAAACGCATGGATGCTTTCTGCCAAATGAATAAGCAGTTTTTTCTTCTTTTTCCATCAATCTGCTTAAATCAATCTAATTATAACGAAAACATATGTATCATTGATTTTAAGTAATATTAATGAATTTAAAGTAACCTATAATTTACAGCATGTTTTACCTAATAAAAATTACGTTAGCATAAGTTTAGTTTATCTGAGGTTTCTAAGTTAGATTTCGCCAAATAGTACATTATTTTGGCATCATTGCCGATGAAAAATAATAATATATATATATATATATATATATATATATATATATATATATATATATATATATATATATATATCAAACTCTAAAAAAAAGGTTTTGGGAAAAGTCTAGTTTTTTAAGGCAGTTCGACCTATTCGGCAATTTCGGAATATTAGAAACGACAAGTATATACATATATTAATTTACTGATCTATCGCATAGGACATGTGATAGATCAGTGAGTCAGATGATGAGAGGCGAAATATAAAATGTTAATTTTGCTGCTAAGTTCAGTATCATAAGTTGTTACTCAGTGGTGAATGTCGCAGACAAGCGCCGAGATTCCCCCCCACCAATGAGTTGTGAAAGAGGTTGGCTATGCGATGTCCCAGGCTTGGGCCGTCGATTAGTGTATGTGGGCACGTCCCTGACCTCATGCACTAAGGGCGCTACCAGCAATGTGCGCACTCCGCTGCACTTCTCTTATGGCTGTTCCCACCATGTGTGATCACTCCCCCTGCTGCTTTCCCTATGGTACTGTTCCAACATTCTTCACATCACTGTGTGTTCACTCTCCAACCACAACACACCTGTTTACCTCTATGGTATCAACTGGTAAACACAACATTTTCTCTCTGCTTCTCTTTTATAATGTAAAAATGCTTCCTACTTAACACTGCTGCCTGATGTCACTACCAACACATCACTGTTGTTACTCTGTATGATGTCACTACCACCACAACACTGTTGTTACTCTGTATGATGTCACTACCAACACAACACTGTTGTTACTCTATATGTCACTACCAACACATCACTGTTGTTACTCTTATGATGTCACTACCAACACATCACTGTTGTTACTCTCAATGATGTCACTACCAACACATCACTGTTGTTACTCTGTATGATGTCACTACCAACACAACACTGTTGTTACTCTGTATGATGTCACTACCAACACAACACTGTTGTTACTCTGTATGATGTCACTACCAACACAACACTGTTGTTACTCTGTATGATGTCACTACCAACACAACACTGTTGTTACTCTGTATGATGTCACTACCACCACAACACTGTTGTTACTCTCAATGATGTCACTACCACCACAACACTGTTGTTACTCTCAATAATGTCACTACCACCACAACACTGTTGTTACTCTCAATGATGTCACTACCACCACAACACTGTTGTTACTTATGGTGTCATCTAACACAACACTGTGCTCATGTCCTACAAAACCAATATTCGATATTATCATCACCACCTGATGCGCCATCTATACCTGCTGTTCCGTCACCATCTACTGCCCCATTACCACCTGCTACTCCATCATCACCTGCTACTCCATCACCACCTGCTACTCCATCACCACCTGCTATTCCTTCACCACTTGTTACTCCTTCACCATCTGCTACTCCTTCACCACCTACTGCTTCTTCACCACCTGCTACTCCTTCATCACCTGCTACCTGTTCACCACCTGCTTCTTATTTACCATCTGCTGCATCATCACCACTTGCTACTTCTTAATCACCTGCTTCTTAATTACCACCTGCTTAAAATCATTACCTGCCGTTCCTTCACCTCCTGCTGTACCATACACACATGCTTCTCCATTAGCACCTACTGACCATCATGACCTGCTCCTCCATCACTACCTGCTTCTTCACCATATGATGCACCATCACTATCTGCCTCATCACCATCTCCTGTTGTTTCTTCACCACCTACTTCACTGTCACCACCTGCGTCATTATCATACCCTTGAGCACCATCATCACCTGCTGTTTCCTTACTACCTGCTGCTTTATTACACCCTTCAGCACCGTCACCACCTGCTGCACCATCACATATCACATGTTACAAATGCGATATCTATTACAAAATCCTTTAACTAGAAAATACAGGAAGGTCTTCTTATAGATAACCTTCTAATCTCTAGTCTGTTTCTTGTTTGCAACATATTTGCAAATAATAATTCTTCGAGAATTATCCACAAAAAATCTCGTGTCGAGCTCATATACTTTTTGATTATTTAATGTGATCTCTTCTCCTTCTATCCTCAGCCTTATTATCTATTGTTTTCCTCCTGATGTGGCTGTACAACAGCTTTGGGTAAGTTTCGTTTTCAGTGCTATGTCATTCTCGTATTGCTGCTGGAATTTCCCCTTTATCAAGGACTATTCCTTTCTGGCTCTACGGCCCGTCTCCTTATTTTCCTAGGTCCTTTGCTTTCTATTCATTTTCAATGTTCAAGCACACTTGCCTTTGGCCTCTCTACACCTTCGGATGAACCAAGGCTCGTTCTATTCTTACCATTGTTTCTGTCACATTTGTTTACGAACTTTACCTCTGCCTCCCTGCCCTTTGTGGTCACATGCCCCATCATTTAATTTAATGTCTTTCCCTCCAGTTCTCTTCCCACTGCATCTCACGCAGGAATTGCCTCATGCCTGTGTAGTTCCCTCTTTTAAAGTTTGGCTTCTCAAGTCCTTCACGAGCTGCGTCAAGCTCCACCGTTAACTCTACAATGTATTCGAAACTCAGGATCACGTGATCACTAGCCCCGAGGGGCTTTTCGTATGTGACATCCCCAATGTCTGAACTACAGAAGGGGTCAAAGGACACCAATGGAAATAAGTCACTCTGTCTGACTTTTTTGGGTTATCCTAGGTTCTCTACGCATATGCTATGTATGATAATCTATGTAAATGTATTTGTGTATACCTGAATAAACTTACTAACTTACATACTAATACGAGGTCCATCCTTCCTGGTTCATCGCCATCTCGCTCTCTGGTAGTGTCCCTAACATGTTGGTACAGGAGGTTTTCCATTACCACCTCTATTATCCTAGTCCTCCACGTTTTTGATCCCCCGAGTGGCTCCACGTTTTCCCAGTCAATCTCCTTGTGTATGTGTGTACTCACCCATTTGTGGTTTCAGGGGTCGATTCACAGCTCCTAGCACCTCCTCTTCACTGGTCACTACTAGGTACATTTTCTCCCTGTTCCGTGAGCTTTACTGTACCTCATCTTAAAGCTATATATGGATCCTGCCTCCACGACGTCCTTCTCCACGTTGTTCCACTTCCTGACAACTCTATGACTGACGAAATACTTCCTAACAGCCCTGTGACTCATTTGAGTAAATTTCCAGTTGAGACCCTTGTTGTTGTGTTTCATCTCTGAAACATCCATTCCCTATCCACCTTGTTAGTTTCTCTCAGTATTTTATATACGTGTCCCCGTATTTCTCCTGTCATCTAGTGTTATCAGGTTGGTTTCCCTTAACCTCTTCTCGTAAGACATAACTCTTCGCTTTGGGACTAGTCTTGCTGCAAACTTTTGCACTTTCTCTAATTTCTTGATGTGCTTGACCAGGTGTGGATTCGATACTGGTGCTGCATACTCCAATATGGGTTTGACGTACATGGTGTACAGTGTCTTGAGTGACTCCTTACTCAGGTGTCGAAACGCTATTCATAGGTTTACCAGGCGCCCAAATGCTGCATAAAATATTTGGTGGATGTGCTCCTCAGGAGATGTGCTCGGTATGATATTCGGTATTGTTGATGCAATTTTTTGGTTTAATGACGAGTTCTACACTCAAAAGTTTGGTATGGCAATGGGAAATTCTCTCTCACATGTCCTTAGCAATTTATATATGGAATATTTTGAAAGAAGATTGCTTAACAAAATCTTTCCCAATAGAGCTAAATGGTATAGGTATGTTGATGATATTTTATGTCTTATACCTAAGAATATAGATATAAACCATTTCCTTGTTAAATTAAATAATTTAGCTCATTCCATAAATCTAACTGTTGAGTTTGAACAAAATAACTCATTGCCCTTTCTAGATGTTTTAATTATTAAGGAACCATGATGTTAAATTTTAAATTTACTGAAAACCAACAAATAACTGTTCCTATGTACACTATTATTGACTCACGAAATCGTAATGACACGTAATGACGCGGTCTGGAGTTTTGAGACTCTCTGACCGCGGGTTCGAACCCCACCCGTGGTATGGTTTACACTATTATTCTTCACATCAAGATAAAGACAGTGTTTTTTCATCAATGTTTTTGAGAGCTTTACTTACTTGCAGCCCAGAATTCTTAAAAGAAGAAATCTCAAAAAATTATGAAATAGCTAATGATTTAAAATGCCCAAGAAACTTAATAAATCTATTAAAATTGCTAGAAATACTTTTTACAATTCAAAAAGGGTTGATATGCCTTCCCTACTTAAGAATTTTAATATCAAAGTTGTATTTAAAAATGTTGATACAATAAAAAAAAATGATAAAAAATTCCCCCAGAAATGCTGACAACTGTGTCTACAAGATTCCTTTTAAAATATGTGGTAAAATTCTTGAACTAGGATATTAACAACATGAATATAATATTAGAACATAAGAACATAAGAATGGAGGAACACTGAAGAAGACCTACTGGCCCATACAAGATAGGTCATTATCAAAACCAAAACTACCCAAAACTACCGAAGAATTTACTCGCGTACCCACGACACCAATCACACCCAGTCCCTCCCACTCATATATTTGTCCATTCTCTTTTTAAAGCCACCCAAGGTCTTGGCCTCGATCACCCTACTCGGAAGATTGTTCCACACATCCACAACCAGTACTTACCATGTCCTTTCTAAATCTAAATTTATCTAACTTAAATCCGTTATTTCTCGCTCTTACCTGACTCGATATTCTTTGAATATTTTTAAGGTCACCTTTGTTAATGCCAATGATCCACTTATACACTTCGATGATACCTCCCCTCATTCTACGTCTCTCCAGAGAGTGAAGATTCAAGGCTCTAATTCTATCTTCATAATGGATATTCCTTATACAGTAAATCATTTTAGTCATCTTTCTCTGTACGTTCTCCAATGAGTTTATATCCATTCTGTAGTAAGGAGACCAAAACTGTTATGTATAATCTAAGTGAGGCCTCACTAGTGATGTTTAGAGTTGTAAAATAACTTTTGGATTTCTATTACTAATACTTTAAATAAATCCTAGTAATATGTTAGCATTACTGTGCACACTTAGGCACTATTGTCTTGGCTTTAGATTTCTGCTTACCATGACTCCCAAGTCTTTTTCACATTCTGTATGATCAAGCTCTACATCACCTAGTTTATAACTTATTTTTTTATTCCCAAGGACTAGGACTTTACACTTGTCCACATTGAACTTCATCTACCACTTTTAGACCAAGACATTAATTTGTCCAAATCCTCTTTTAGTTCATTTGTATCCTCCTCAGAATGAATCATACGGCCTATTTTTTAATCATCAGCAAATTTGCTCATGTCACTTGTAAATCCCTCATCACAGTCATTAATGTAAATTATGAACAACAATGGGCCTAAAACTGATCCTTGTGGAACGCCACTAGTGACTAATCCCCATTCAGATTTTTCCCCATTAATGGAAACTCTCTGCTTTCTATTGGTAAGCCATGCCTCTATCCATGCTAGAACTTTACCTCCTATGCCATGAGCTGCCACTTGTGAAGTATTATATCGAAGGCTTTACTGAAATTCAAATAAACAACGTCATATTCTTTATCATTATCTACTGCCTCAAACGCTTTATTAATGAATACCAGTAAATTTTTCAGCTAGGAACGACCTCTGATGAAAACATACTGAGACTCATTATTCAAATTATGCTCATAAAGATGACCTCTAATAATGTCAGCTGTAATTGATTCCTGAAAATTTCTTACTATAGACGTCAGGCTAATTGGACGGCAATTGGATGGAATGGACTTATCCCCTGATTTAAATATGGAGACTACATTAGCCATCTTCCACATCTCTGGCACAACACCAGTTACGATGGACACATTAAACACGCTCGTTAATGCCTGACTAAGTTCCATCTTGCATTGTTTAAGTACCCTGGAAAACAATTCACTGGGTCCCGGGGACTTATTTTTTTTTCAGTTTATCTATCTGTTTGATAACTATGTCCCTCGGGACAGTAATATTGGTTAATTTGAATTCTTCAGGAACTGGATAATTGTTAATTGCTGGAATCTCATTAAAGTCTTCTTGTGTAAAGACTGACAAAAATAATCATTAAATGGAGAACACATTTCCAGTTCGTTATCCGTCAGCTGTCCATCCCTAATTTTCAGCACTCCTACTTTTTTTTCCCTCACCTTAGTCCTATACACTTGAAAGAACAACTTTGGATTAGTCTTTGATTCATTAGCAACCTTAATTTCACAGTCACGTTTAGCCTTTCTAATCCCCTTTTTTACTTCTCTTTTAAACTGAACATATTGGTCACTAAAGTCAACCTCTCCTCTACTGATGCGCCTATAAATTTCTCTTTTCTCTCCTTGCCAAACCTCAGTTCTGTTAATGATTCAAAATAATTGTTTCGTGATTTTATTAATAAATAGACTGCTCCTTAAGGCTGGTACCCCATACAGGATGAGGTTGAAATTAGTCTCTGACGCTCCACAAACACGAATGCTCTTACATCAGGGAAAACACGCTCAATACTGCTCAGCGCCTGATGTTTAAGGATTGATGGTCAGGTGGATAGAGACATGCATACTTTGTTCAGTTCTCACAGGGCTAAGCATAGGAACATAGAATCGAGTCCCGGCCAAGCTGCAGTTCTGTTAATGATTCAAAATCACTAGTTACGTTATTTCATTAATATATAGACTGCTTGTGAAGAGTGGTACCCCAAACGGGATGAATCTGAGATTAGTCTCTGAGGCTCCATGACCACGTAAGTCCTAGCATCAGGGACAAAACGTTCAGTACTGCTGAGCGCCTGGTGTTTAAAGAGTGTTGGTCAAGTAGATAGAGACATGCATACTTTGTTCAGTTCTCATAGACCTGGACATGGGAATGCTGGATCGAGTCCTGGCCAAGCTGCAGATCTGTTATATATATATATATATATATATATATATATATATATATATATATATATATATATATATATATATATATATATATATATATATATATAAAAAGTTCAATCAAAGGGCTCCCATTATCATTTACACCTGGCACCCCAAACTTACCTACCACACCCTCTCTACATGTTTCTCCTACTTTAGAATTTAGGTCCCCTACCACAATTACTCTCTCACTTGGTTCAAAAGTTCCTATACATTCGCTTAACATCTCCCAAAATCTATCTCTCTGCTCTACACTCCTCTCTTCTCCAGGTGCATACGCGCTTATTATGACCCACTTTTTGCATCCGACCCTTATTTTAATCCACATAATCCTTGAATTTACACATTAATATTCCCTCTTCTCCTTCCATAACTGATCCTTCAACATTATTGCTATCCCTTCCTTAGCTCTAACTCTCTCAGATACTCCTGACTTAATCCCATTTATTTCTCCCCACTGAAACTCGCCTACCCCCTTCAGCTTTGTTTCGCTTAGGGTCAGGACATCCAACTTTTTTTCATTCATAACATCAGCAATCATCTATTTCTTATCATCCGCACTACATCCACGCACATTCAAACAACCTAGTTTTATAAAGTTTTTCTTCTTCTCTATTTTTGTAAATGTGTACAGGAGAAGTGGTTACTAGCCCATTGCTCCCGGCATTTTAGTCGCCTCATACGACACGCATGGCTTACGGAGGAAAGATTCTTTTCCACTTCCCAATGGACAATAGAGAAAATAAAAAGAACAAGAGCTATCAAGAAAAAGAAGAAAACCTAGATGTGTGTATGTATATATATGCATGTGCATGCCTGTGTAGTGTGACCTAAAGTGTAAGTAGAAGTAGCTAGATATACCTGTTATCCAGCGTGTTTATGAGACAGAAAAAAGACACCAGCAATCCTACCATCATGTAAAACAGTTTCAGGATTCTGTTTCACAGTCACCTGGCAGGACGGTAGTACCTCCCTGGGTGGTTGCTGTCAGCAACCACCCAGGGAGTGGAGATAAACAAAGTACGAAAGCCTAGGGAACGAATGGATTTGTCAGTTACAAACAGAGTAGGGAGTTAGTAGATGGGGAGGTGGAGGTATTGGGTAGATGGCGGGAATATTTTGAGGAACTTTTAAATGTCAATGAAAAAAGGGAGGCGGTAATTTCATATACTGGTCAGGGAGGTACAACATCGTTTAGGAGTGAAGAAGAGCAGGATGTGAGTGTGGGGAAGGTGCGTGAGGCATTACGTAGAATGAAAAGGGGTAAAGCTGCTGGAACTGACGAGATCATGACAGAAATGTTAAAAGCAGGGGAGGATATAGTGCTGGAGTGGTTGGTATTTTTGTTTAATAAATGTATGAAAGAGGGGAAGGTACCTAGGGATTGGCAGAGAGCATGTATAGTTCCTTTATATAAAGAGAAGGGAGATAAAAGAGAGTGTAAAAATTATAGGGAATAAGTTTACTGAGTATACCAGGTAAAGTGTATGGCAGGGTTATTATTGAAAGAATTAGAGGTAAGACAGTAGGATTGCAGATGAGCAAGGAGGCTTTAGAGTGGGTAGGGGATGTGTAGATCAAGTGTTTACAGTGAAGCATATATGTGAACAGTATTTAGATAAAGGTAAAAAAGTTTTCATTGCATTTATGGATTTAGAAAAGGCATATGATAGAGTGGATAGGGGAGCAATGTGGCAAATGTTGCAAGTGTATGGAATAGGTAGTAAGTTACTGAAGGCTGTAAAGAGTTTTTATGAGGATAGTGAGGCTCAGGTTAGGGTGTGTAGGAGAGAGGGAGATTACTTCCCGGTAAAAGTAGGTCTTAGACAGGGATGTGTGATGTCACCATGGTTGTTTAATATATTTATAAATGGGGTTGTAAAAAGAAGTAAATGCTAGGGTGTTGGGGAGAGGGTGGGATTAAATTATGGGGAATTAAATGCAAAATGGGAGTTGACACAGTTACTTTTGGCTGATGATACTGTGCTTATGGGAGATTCTAAAGAAAAGTTGCAAAGGTTAGTGGACGAGTTTGGTAGAGTGTGTAAAGGTAGAAAGTTGAAAGTGAACATAGATAAGAGTAAGGTGATGAGGGTATCAAACGATTTAAATAAAGAAAAATTGGATATCACATTGGAGAAAGGGATTATGGAAGAAGTAAATGTTTTCAGATATTTGGGAGTTGACGTGTCAGCGGATGGGTTTATGAAGGATGAGGTTAACCATAGAATTGATGAAGGAAAAAAGGTGAGTGGTGCGTTGAGGTATCTGTGGAGACAAAAAACGTTATCCATGGAGGCAAAGAAGGGAATGTACGAAAGTTTAGTGGTATCAACACTCTTATATAGGTGTGAAGCATGGGTTGCAAATGCTGCAGCGAGGAGGAGGCTGGAGGCAGTGGATATGTCCTGTCTAAGGGCAATGTGTGATGTAAATATTATGCAGAAAATTCGGAATGTGGAAATTAGGAGAAGGTGTGGAGTTACTAAAAGTATTTGTCAGAGGGCTGAAGAGGGGTTGTTGAGGTGGTTTGGTCATTTAGAGAGAATGGATCAAAGTAGAATGACTTGGAGAGCGTATAAATCTGTAGGGGAAGGAAGGCTGGGTAGGGGTCTTCCTAGAAAAGGTTGGAGGGAGGGGGTAAAGGAGGTTTTGTAGCGAGGGGCTTGGACTTCCAGCAAGCATGTGTGAGCGTGTTAGATAGAAGTGAATGGAGACGAATGGTTTGTGGGACATGACGATCTGTTGGAGTGTGAGCAGGGTAACATTTTGTGAAGGGATTCAGGGAAACCAGTTAATTGATTTAGTTGGACTTGAGTCCTGGAAATGGGAAGTACAATGCCTGCACTTTAAAGGAGGGGTCTGGGATAGTGACAGCTGGGAGGGACTATTCTCAGCTGTCGTATCTCAGCGCCTCTGCAAAGACAGTGATTATGTATGAGTGTGGTGAAAGTGTTGAATGATGATGAAAGTATTTTCTTTTTGGGGATTTTCTTTCTTTTTGGGTCACCCTGCCTCGGTGGGAGACGGCCGACTTGATGAAAAAAAAAAAAAAAAAAAAAAATATATATATATATATATATATATATATATATATATATATATATATATATATATATATATATATATATATATATATATATATATATATATATATATATATGTTTGTAGGATCGATGGCAGAATGGATAGGGTGACACGTATGTTTTGGTGTATCCAGAGGCGGGACAAAATGTCGTGGGATCGAATCTGGCCTACCGCAGTTTGGTAAATATTTCAATACCACTTGTTTCATGCTTTCACACACACACACACACACACACACACACACACACACACACACACACACACACACACACACACACACACACACACACACAACACACACATATATATATATATATATATATATATATATATATATATATATATATATATATATATATATATATATATATATATACATCAGTTGCGAGTTTCCCACCAAGGCAGGATGACCCGAAAAAGAAAAACTTTCATCATCATTCGCTCCTTCACTGTCTTGATAGAGGCGTGCTTACACTACAGTTATTAAAACTGCAACATTATCAACCCTCCTTCAGAGTGCAGACACTGTACTTCCCATCTCCAGGACTCAAGTCGGGCATGCCGGTTTCCCTGAATCCCTTCATAAATGTTACCTTGCTCACACTCCAACAGCACGTCAAGTCCTAAAATCCATTTGTCTCCATTCACGTCTATCAAAGCCCCTCGCTCACAAAGCCTCCTTTACCCCCATCCCTCCAACCTTTCCTAGGCCGACCCCTACCCCGCCTTCTCTCCACTACAGATTTATACGCTCTCAAAGTCATTCTATTTTGTTTCATCCTCTCTACATGTCCGAACAACCTCAACATCCCTTCCTGACCCCTCTGGATAATACTTTTAGTAATCCCGCACCACCTCCTAATTTCCAAACAGCATATTATCTGCATTATATTCACACCACACATTGCCCTCAGACATGACATCTCCACTGCCTCCAGCCTTCTCTTTGATGCAACATTCACAACCCATGCCTCACACCCATACAAGAGCGTTGGTATAACTATACTTTCATACATTCCCCTCTTTGCTTTCATGGAAAACGTTCTTTATCTCCACAAACTCCCCAATGCACCGCTCACCTTTTTCCCCTCATCAATTCTATGATTTACCTCATCTTTCATAGACCTTTCCGCTGATACGTCCACTTCCAAATATCTGAATACATTCACCTCCTCCATACTCTCTCCCTCCAATCTGATATCCAATCTTTCGTCACCTATTTTTTTTGTTATCCTCACCAACTTACTCTTTCTATATTCACTTTTAATTTTCTTCTTTTACATACCCTACCAAACTCATCCACCAACCTCTGCAACTTCTCTTCAGAATCTCCCAAAAGTACAGTGTCATCAGCAAAGAGCAACTGTGACAACTCCCACCTTGTGTTAGATTCTTTATCTTTTAACCCCCCACCTCTTGCCAACACCCGCGCATTCACTTCACTTACAACCCCATCTATAAATGTATTGAGCAACCACGGGGACATCACACATCCTTGTCTAAGGCCTTCTTTTACTGGGAAATAATCTCCCTCTCTCCTACATACTATAACCTGAGCCTCACTATCCTCGTAAAAACTCTTCACTGCTTCCAGTAACCTACCTCCTATTCCATACACCTGCAACATCTGCCACATTGCCTCCCTATCCTCCCTGTCATACGCCTTTTCCAAATCCATAAATGCCACAAAAACGTTTTTACGTTCACCTATATGTTTCACTGTAAACACTTGGTCTACACACCCCCTACCTCTCCTAAAGCGTCCTTGTTCATCTGCTATCCTACTCTCCGTCTTACTCTTAATTCTTTCAATAATAACTCTACCATACAATTTACCAGTGTTACGACTTCGACATCATAACTTAAATAAAAAGGTCCTAGCTCCTAAATGGCTGCTCAGTCTGCTGTCTAGGGGCAATTAAATTACATTGAAAAAACACAGCAACTCTAGGGCCAGCATACAATTGTAAGTTAAACAATATTAATTTAGGAAGGAAGGACAAAAACTCACTTATATAAAAATATGTCTATATATTAAAGTAAATTATATGCAACTTATAACCTACTACAAAAAAACACCACACTCCAGTTCACCAAATAAACATTTATAAACAGGGAGGCTACTTAGCCTACAGTTAAAATAATATACTCTCCAAAACAGACCCTTGCACACACTAGGTTCTTAAAAAACATGAAAGCACGCAAATACAAAATTACTTATATTATACACAAAAAAACTCACCAAACCACCTACTCACACTACTACCCAAGCATGATGACCTTACACCGTCACCACCCTTCTCGTACTAACTCTCCAACACCTCATCTGCTCCTGTGCTTTGCCACTCTGCAGCGTCAGGGATAAAACGCCTTCCGTTCCAGTACAAACTCGGAACTATGACATTATGTATGGAGCGTTTTTTATAAAATATTTTACCGCAACACACTGCCTAACAACCAGGTATACTCAACAGACTTATTACCCTATTATTTAAGCACTCTCTTTTGTCCCCTTTACCTTTATACAAAGGAACTATGCATGCTCTCTGCCAATCCTAAGTACCTTACCCTCTTCCACACATATATTAAATAATAACACCAACCACTCCAAAACTATATTCCCACTTGCTTTTAACATTTCTATCATTATCCCATCAATCCCAGCTGCCTTACCCCCTTTCATTCTACCCACTGCCTCACGAACTTTCCCCACATTCACAACTGGCTCTTTCTCACTCCTTCAAGATGTTATTCCTCCTTGCCCTATACACGAAATCACAGCTTCCCTATCTTCATTAACATTTAACAATTCCTCAAAATATTCCCTCCATCTTCCCGATACCTCTAACTCTCCATTTAATAACTCTCCTCTCCTATTTTAAACTGTCAAAACCATTTGTTCCCTAGGCTTCCTCAACTTGTTAATCTCACTACAAAACTTTTTTTTATTTTCAACAAAATTTGTTGATAGCATCTCACCCATTCTCTCATTTGCTCTCTTTTTACATTGCTTCACCACTTTCTTAACCTCTCTTTTTCTCTCCATTTACTCCTCCCTCCTTGCAACGAGGAGAAGGCTGGAGGCAGTGGAGATGTCATGTCTGAGGTCAATGTGTGGTGTGAATATAATGAGAAGAATTCGGAGTTTGGAAATTAGGAGGAGGTGCGGGATTACCAAAAATATTATCCAGAGAGCTGAGGAGGGACTGTTGAGGTGGATCGGACATGTAGAGAGAATGGAACGAAACATAATGACTTCGAGAGTGTATAAATCTGTAATGGAGGGAAGGCAGGGTAGGGGTCGGCCTAGGAAAAGTTGGAGGGAGGAGGTAAAAGATGTTTTGTGTGCGAGGGGCTTGGACTTCCAGCAAGCATGCGTGTGCGTATTTGATAGGAGTGAATGGAGACAAATGGTTTTTAATACTTGACGTGCTGTTGGAGTGTGAGCAAAGTAACATTTATGAAGGGATTCAAGGAAACCGGCAGGCCGGACTTGAGTCCTGGAGATGGGAAGTACAGTGTCTGCACTCTGAAGGAGGGGTGTTAATGTTGCAGTTTTATAACTGTAGTGTAAAGCACCCCTCTGGCAAGACAGTGATGGAGTGAATGATGATGAAAGTTTTTTTCTTTTTCGGGCCACCCTATCTTGGTGGGTAAGAATCGGCCGATGTGTTAATAATAAAAAAAAAATATTCTCTTTACATCATTTCACCAATCACTCTCCTAGTAGACGAGTCTCAATTCGATCATTTTCGTACGTAAAATTCTTCCGAGAAGGGCCAATTTTCATTTTTTTCTACCAAGTAGTTCATTGTTCTACTCTCCAGTAAATGTGGCTGATCAGTTGGATCAGTGTTACTGTCACTGAACTGTTCATTTTCGAGATATTCTTCTCTTTTTGCAGTACTTTCTGTTTTGTTTTTTTCACTCAGATCAATTTTACAAGCTAAGACTGTTATCCTACCTCGGCTAATTTCTAAGACCTGCCAGCCCTTCATACGGTATATTATAACCCCCTGGATGTGATTCGCTTCAGTCGACTAACGCCCATGTATCTACTTGCTGCTAAGTGAATGGGGGGCAGGAGGTATACGGAAATGTGCCCAATGATTCCGCCGTTGCCATAGATCGAACCACGAACAGTCACTGTGAGTGCGTTGTTAACTGAACCACGGGAACCAGCTTTTGGTAAAAAATTCCTAAGAACCTTAAAATAATTTTTAATTCCTTATTTCATCTTTTTGTCTTCTCTCTGCCCCTGAGATGTACAGTATTTGTGTGGGATTTTGGGCGAGATGAGTACATTAAATAATGGAATTAAAAGACCATTGTTAATGACATCTCAAAACACCTGCAGCTTCTGCCAGTTTCGCCTCCATTTTTAGCTGTCTAATTACCCACCAGGGTTAAAAGGGTGATTATAACCTGGGTACATACACACCGTGTATGTCATCTGGTAGTCGTGGGCGACCCTTACCTGTGTATTGGGCTTGGGCCTGCCCATCAAGGCCTCGAATGGTTAGCCCTGTTCACCTAACATTGGCCCTAGGCACTGCAGTGGTAATTAGGAGGAAGTCGGGTAAAAGAGTGACTTACCAGGCTCATTGTACCAGAAGCCGGCGAGAGGCCGCTAACAATGGTTTGAGATGCGTAGTGACGTCTTCACTTCTGGCATTTGCTTCGCACATGGAACGTCTCCTGACAACTATCACCTAACTAATAGTTCTTAATTATTCACTCCAGGAAAAGTGTCTGGCACTCGTGTGCCTGGGTGGGTTACATATTTCTTATCTCTTTCTGGAGAGTGCTAGTACACGACTTGATTCGAGATTCAGTTATGGAAACAAATACAGCCTTGAATGTCTCTGTGTTTCAACACAGTGAGGCCCAGCTGTGTAGCTTTTTTCTATGTTTACTGGTCGAATTCAAACTGCAATCCCTGTTTCAGCATCCCTCCCTCGGGTTTCTCATGACACTGTCTACAGGCGTTTGGTGCAGGTTCTGGTAACTAATACAATGATATGAAGTGGATTCCTTGAGTCTGAGGTGCCAGTCAAGAAGAATGATGCCACTAGCTATATCATCAAGTTTGAGGCATATTATCTCGAATATATCCTGGTCTTGTGAAATGGCAACATCCCCAGACTAACATGTGTAAGTAAAAGATTGCAGGTATTCCTGCAAGGGTGTGAGAATTCTTGTGACCATTGCAATCTAAATACGTACTAGTTAGTGAGAAACACGTGATAGGATTAATAGACTTTTTTATTTAATGGACGTTTCTTGTAAGGTACGATTTAAAACTGCTGAGTGTAGGATGCTTGGTTGTAAGATATGTGAACTTACTTCATATCTACTAGTGCAAAAAAAAGAATAGAGGACATGACCCTGTAGCCCACTCTGCCCTGCCAGTGTGAGAAAGTGGAGAGAGAAGGGGCTTGGCACTCTCGAGAGGGGTCGCCGCCCCCTACAAGAGGGCTTCGCCACCCCTGAAAAGGGTCTTTCCCCACCCTGGTTGGGGAAAAATTTCTCCACACTATTTTCTGTATCTGTATCTGTCTCTTTTTGCCAAGCTGCTTACTTAAAATGTATATCCACAAAATGCAAGCAATGCGATAAGTTAGTAATGTCTTACTCAGGAGATGACATAATGCAGTGTGGACGGTGACTGATGAGAATGCTCAGGTATCGTTGCAACAGAAAAGACTCACAGGACACAGCCTGACCTCGTTATTCACCATGGTGGATTAGCTGTGTGGTGGAGTGGAATGGAGTGAAATAGATTTGTGAGGTCAACATAACCCATCCTAACCCATCCCCAGTCTTGGCACTGTCGCTTTATGTGGTGAGGTCTTGGTAGCTACTGTGGCATCAGGTCAGGTTAACCATTCATCTGGTAAAGTATCCGAGGTGAGTGGGTCTAGTGCTTGGCCCTGCAGGGCCCCAATAAACGAGGGACCCAGGGCCGTCGCGCCGGTTAGTCATGCCTGAGAGACGGGTCTGTTGATTATGTTAAAGTGAATGTGTGTTGATGAGTGTTCAAATAAGTGCTTTGAAGTGCGTTTCGAGGAAAGTGTGTTCAAACAAGTGTCTTCAAGCAATGTAATTCAGTGAGTCGAATTTGAACTCTGTTTGCTATTGCCAGACCTGCGTCTTAATCTACACTTCCATTGAGGGTTCATAAGTTTTCCCAACCTGAATGCTGGGCAGGTTATTAGCAATTAACTACCCCAGAAGATTCTGGGTGGGGAATCGTTATGTTTTCCTTGTGGTGTATTGGACTAAAGGCTTGTGATCCCAGACCAAGGGTTCGATTCCCAATCACAGTTGAACTGATTCATTATCCCGTCTTCATGACTAATTTTCCGCACATTGACAAGTGACTTTGAAGGGACAAGAGAAGGAAATAGATATTAGATGTTTGCCCGGTCGGGGCTTCTCCATATAAACTCGTGATCGTGTCCCAGTGAATGGCACTCACCATCCTGCCTAAGACTAGGTGGGTATTCTCATGTTTCTGTAGTACAACGAATAATGACAACTGGCTGGTAATTCCATTGTACGTACTGAAATCAAGTTGCTCCACTTAATTATTACATTCGATCATTATGAGTCTTTAGCAGAGTTAACCAAAAAATGTGTTCAAACAAGTGTGCTAAATTTGTATCTCACTCAATAAATCAATGACAGTGGTATATAAAGAGAAAGGATTTGAAATCCCTATGATATTTAATGTAAATAAGTGTGAAAATCAGCTTAGACTTTCAAATACTTTTAAATACTCAGCAAGATTTTTTTGCCAGATGTAGTCGTCTGCTTAGCTGAGAAGGTAATTCCCACGTTTAAGCTAATCCATCTCCACAACACTTGTCATCCATTCCACCATTCCTTGATGGAATTAACGGCCCAGTCCAAATATTACTTCTAAAGGGCACACATCACAGAAAGCTTCGTTTCAGCTTTCAACCAGCACCAAAAGTAACATATCCTTAGCCGAGTTACTGCTGCCAACATACAGTAGAAAAATCAGGCTTTCATATAAACGTCTGGCCCTTAGGCAACACCAGCAGGTGAAGATAATTTGGTAGGCTCGAAACCAATACTTTTTTCCACGAGATCCTCCGCTGACCCTGACACTGAGGTACTTTCCCTAGAACTCAAAGTTGCGAGACGGGTACATAACAACAAAATAGAACTTTATTTACCCTCAGAAATTACTGGGATCAAGATAGTAAACTGGAGAAGTGCTTCGTACAAGGAATCATTACAGCTACCTTAGCCGATACCTAAAGCCCCGTTCTACCTCTCCATTACTCAGCTGTACTAGATACTCTAGGCATGGGCAATTACATCATTAGCACTACAGCCAACATGGAAGCCGATGTGGTAATTCTTAATTCCGTGAATTACGACGCCAAGATGCAGAACCTTCTACACAACACGAACACCTATCAACCAATTACCAGTTTCGAGGCACATAGCCTTAACAATCTTTTTCTCTACATCAGAAGGTGAATACGTATATGTAAAACCATTGTAGGTAACTGCTTCACCATCTATCCGGGAATCCGAGGCCTGACCGTTTGTATGTTCTCCCTAAAATACACAAACTGAGTATACTTTTAAAACCTATCATTTCCGGCATTACTGTTGAAGTGCCCCACACCAACTTGCCGAAGTACTTGTAAAACATTTCTCAAAGCTACTGGGAAAAATTAGTCCCCCAAGCATTCAATATTCAGAGCAGAAAGAATATCAATGTTAAGAAATAGACGCTTACCAGTTACGATAGTCACTTCTCTTTTCACAAAAATTAGTCAAGCAAAATTTCTTTAGCATTTTACGGCAAAAAGTCACGGATGACTCAAACCTTCCAATACCAGCCAAAGATTTCCGTGATATTGTCGAACGTTAAGTTCAATTACTTTTCTTTTGGTGCAGAATAATACCAACAATCATACGGCATGGGCGTGGACTCACTACTCACTGATCGCCAACTTACACATGAAGCACTTGGAGGAGTGACACTATTACGAACACAGGTAAGTATCGCCAGTGACCTGGTCGTAATGGGTTTGGAGCAAAACAAACGCAACAGTAATATTTAACTTGTATTTCCTTCACCAGATATATACAATTATTTACACTTATGAACACTATGTACAGGAGTTGAATATAAGTGTACCACACGGTGATAAAGGGCAGAGAGAGAGAGCACCGTGCTTCAACCAGCTAGAGGCAAGTCTGCCAAATGCTGACCGCGAGTGAACCACGTCACATCAGCATTTGGGGGGCTCGCCTATGATTGGACAATGAACCAAGGTACTGAGTTAACGATGTGTACCCTTATCGTTAAACCCTTAGCACCTGGTTCGTTGGTTGGGATGGATGCATCGAATCTACAGAACTCCTGAACAACATAAACTCCGTAGAACAATAGAAAACAAACATAATGGTCGTCTAACCTAACGGTGCCATGTGGCCTGGAGGGAAAAGCTCTCGCCTCACTGGTGTGGGTCGCATCCTGGGACAAAATTGACCTAATTTGCCTGAAATGCTCTGTATAACAAGCGGCTTTCTATGCGGTGGTATGTCATTGATGTCAGTTAGGCCTATATACCTTGTACATGTACTTGAAGAAATAAAGATATTATTATATTATTATTATTATCTAGAAATACTACTTTACAACAATAACAACAAACAGGAGTGAGTTCAAGGTCAACAAAAAAAGTCAACCAACTACAATGACCTTTTGCATTTCTTGTCACACTAAAGTACACGTACGTAATGGACGTCGAAAATTATTTATTTTTGGATGGTGTTACGGATCTTCAATCCACACTATTTAGAAGAAGAAAAATGCAGTTACACACAACATTCTCTACAAGTTTCATCAGCCGGTTCATCTTATCACTGATTATAAGAGAAAGACTGAAATGATCATCACCACAGCGGGACAACAGCACACCACGGAATGATTCGTCGTCCTGCCTGTTAACTGAACCTCTGAAAACTATATTGCTAAGAGTGATACCAAAAACATACCTTCCTTCAAACTGCATTAAAGTTCTCGTTGCCACTAAAAATAGATAGCACCATGAAAACAGTATCGGGGTAAACACGATTTCATGTTGGTCATGTGACAAAATTTATGCAGTAGACACATCTAGAAGTATCACACGTCTCTGCGAACACCGCAACGCTTGTCAGAGAGATGGCCTTGACAATTTTTTGTGTCATTCATCGCAACACTTGTGGCCCAAGACTTCAAGAATTCCAAACAAGTCATCGGGAAATCCAATCGTCTCAATAAACCATATTTAGAGTTATCCTTCATCCCTACCACCAGCACTATAAATAAGAATACGAGAACTGTCATCATGCCCAAAATATTAGGACAATGTTTTTTTACCCAAGCAAAATACAGCCATCACTTAGCCAGGACTCTTCTCCTCTCAAAGTACCTAGCACGGTGCGTCCCGCCTCACTTCCTCAACTGTATATACTCACTGTTTATTGCTCTCTGTACTGGGCTGGAGAAGCCCCTGGTGAGAGAAAAGCATCCTCAGTAAATGTCTTGGTAATGTCATACGTATCTTTCCCGTACGGGATAATCAGAATTGTTTTCTCAAAAGTGTTGGGACTTTATAATTGTGAAAAATTCAATGCAGTTTTTTCAGTATTCGTTGTCTTAGGATCAACAGCGCCGAGCTTAGGGATAATAACATTAGGGATTGGAATAAACTATGGCGTGTATAGGGTAATGGTAACACATACCAAGTGTTTCCGTACTCAATAATGTTGTGAGTAAAGTAACGGAGATAATTCCGAATGTCTCCTTACTCAAAAATGTTGTGTATAGAGTAAGTAATGGAGATACATAACTAGTGTCTCCCCACTCACAATATTCTTATAACTACCTACAGGGAAGGAAAAACATGAATCGAATATATTTATTAGAAATTATGTGGATAATTTTTCACGAGTAGAACTAAAAGCCATAAATGAAATTGAAAGAAACCCAAAATATTTGTTTTCTTATGAAAAAGCAAAGTCGAGAACAACATCCAGTATTGGGCCCCTACACAGACGACAGCAAGGAAATGAGTGAGCTACTCATGTTCCAATATGACTCGGTTTTTAGCGAGCCGCTAACCAGACTGAGAGTCGACGACCTAAATTAATTTTTTATGAGAGTGCCACAGAACTTGGAAGACGCAAACCTATCTGTCATTATCCTGACGCCAAATGACTTCGAAAAGGCCATAAATGACATGCCCATGCACTCTGCCTCAGGCCAGACTCATGGAACTCATGGAGAGGAAGCATGGACACAGAGGTCGTCCCACAGCAGCTAAAAGCAACAGACATAGCCCCACTCCACAAAGGGGGCAGTAAAGCAATAGCAAAGAATTACAGACCGATAGCGCTAACATTCCATATCATAAAAATCTTTGAAAGGGTTCTAAGAAGCAAGATCGGCACCCATCTAGTTACCCTTCATTTACTCAACCCAGGGCAACATGGGTTTAGAGCAGGTCGCTCCTGCCTGTCCCAACTACTGGACCTCTATGACAAAGTCCTGGATGCTCTAGAAGACAAACAAAACGCCGATGTAGTATACACAGATTTGTCAAAAAAAACTTTGACAAATATGACCATGGTGTAATAGCGCACAAAATGCGTAATAAAGGTATAACAGGAAAAATTCGAAGATGGATCTATAATTTCCTAATAAATAGAACACAAAGAGTAGTAGTAAACAGAGTAAAGTCTAGGGCGTCTATCGTGAAAAGCTGTTCCACAAGGCATAGTACTTGCTCCCATCCTGTTCATCATCCTCATATCTGACATAGACATGGATGTAAGCCACAGCACCTTTGCAAATGACACCCGAATTTGCATGACAGTGTCCTCCATTGAAGACATTGCAAGACTCCAAGCGGACATCAACCAAATTTTTAAATGTGCCTCAGAAAACAATATGAATTTCAATGATGAGAAATTTAATTTACTCCGATATGGAAAACGTGAGGAAATTAAAATTATATCGGAATATAAAACAAATTTCAACCACACAATAGAACGAAAAACTATTGTAAAAGACCTGGGAGTAATAATGTCAGAGGATCTCACCTTCAAAGACCACAACATTGTATCAATCGCATCTGCTAGAAAAATGACAGGATGGATAATGAGAACCTTCAAAACTAGGCATGCCAAGCCCATGATGACTCTCTTCAGGTCGCTTGTTCTATCTAGGCTGGAATATTGCTGCACGCTAACAGCACCTTTAAAAGCAGGTGAAATTGCTGACCTAGAAATGTATAGAGAACCTTCATGGCACACATGACTGCGATAAAACACCTCAATTACTGGAAACGTTTGAGGTTCTTCAACCTGTACTCCCTAGAACGCGGGCGGGATAGATACATAATTATATACACTTGGAAAATCATAGAGGGATTAGTACCAAACTTGCATACGAAAATCACTTCATATGAAAGCAAAAGACTCGGCAGACGACGCATCCCCCCAATGAAAGCAGGAGCGCCACTAGCGCGATAAGAGACAACCCTCCCAGCATACATAACGGGGATTACTAATAGACCCCTGGCTGTCTTCAAGAAGGCGCTGGATAGGCATCTATAGTCAGTACCTGACCAGCCAGGCTGTGGTTCGTACGTCGATTTGCGTGCGGCCAACAGTAACAGCCTGGTCACAGACCGGGCCGTGGAGGCGTTGACCCCCGAAACCCTCTGCAATTATACTCTAGGTATACGCAATATCGAATTAACTTTCCACCCACACACTGGGGAGAACTCTTTCACGAAAACAAATGTAACTTACTGATGTTGATGTATCTTGGAGACTTGTGGGACTTTAGGAACACTGGGGTCACAAACAACGTCCCTCCTTCAATGCCCAGCATCTCTCCCCCCATCTAACTTCGGGACCCTAGATTAAGAATAACACACAATTATAAATTTTTAAATATATAATTTAAACAAGTGAAGAACATGTGACTTACTTACCAAGTTATTATCATTGTGATATATCCTAACCCTTCCTAACAGGAAAGCAACTAGATAATTGGCCAACATTTAGCAACCTTACTTGTCGCGAACATAAGTTACTGTATTGCACACGCGGTAGAGCCAACATGGGCTCATCCAGCTACCACCACGTCTCATTTTTCATTCATAACATCCTTATAATGCCGGTTCCTTATGTAGAAATTATTTTGGTCTACCAAAAACATTTTCAACCGAAAAACAGTAGATAACCAGTACAACCGTTAACGTCCTCCCACACACTTAGTTAGCGACTGTACATAGTTGTTATATTTACCCTTCTAGGAAGGTTCAGTTAGGTTTATAAAGTAGTAACTAACCGTAGGTATTATTAATGTAGTCCTAGGAACTTAACATAGGTAGGAATTAGGTCTTTAATATAGGCGAATATTAGCTAGAGAACTGGCAACTTAAAATTCGAACGGAGAGGGAGAGACACCAGTTCAGTTGAAATACAGACTCCAAGACGTCCAGACGTGCCGTGTCAAACTGCTCGGAGAACAGCAGTTAATACACTTAACCTGGAGACTCCATCTTAAGAGGCTTCCCGAAGTACTGCGGATATTCGTCTCTATCCAGGCAAACCCGCAGAAAGACAGGACCTTGGTTTCCTACCAGCATAGTTGGCCAATATTTCTGGGAAATCGTAGGTTGGGGTCATCTGTGGGGGTAAAAGGAGACTGCAAGCGAACACCAGTTAAGTCCGTCACTGCAAGAGGTACTGAGGGTGAGGGAACAGAACTCCATACCACCAAGTGAGTACATCCTTCACTCGTGTACAGCTATGAATTTCTTACAAGAGCAGTATTAACTGGAAATATGCTGTAAGAGCCACTTGTGAGTCTGAGAGGATTAATCTCAGGGTGTCTGTGGCAACAGTACTTGCCAGGGGAGCAGTTTACAAGGGGGCAGTTCGCACAGAAATTTCTAGACCTTATATACATGGATACTTCCAAATGTATTTCCTCTTCATTTATCTTGTCATTATGTTCTGCGGATACTATTTCTATTGGTAACTGTTAATTTCACGAAAGATTCGCTAATTAGTCGGTTAGTCTACTTCCCCTACCGCCATATTTCTTTCTTCCCCAATTCAGTTGTCTCTTACACATAAATTTACTTAAATTAACTGACACTTTCTAAGGTGAGTAATACATTTTCATTGTCAGAATATTAACTTTTGAAACATTATAACAATTACATTTTACTTAACTGATCACAATAAATAAGGAAATTATAGGGGATGTTGGTTCCCCTTTGGTTTATCACCTTTTACAAGTCACATTAGCATTACACTCCTGTATTATTACATAAACCTTACTTTCCTATCAATTACCACACAAATCCTAGGAAAGTTATAATTTTATTGAGTTTATCATTATTTCTTATCGAAAAATAGTACATAATTCTGGCAACATTTTAGTGCATTTAGTTTTTTTGAGATGATGTTTTCTAAGTTGTTTTATAGATATTTTATTATTAAATGATGTGACGTTATTACAATAATGCAATCATGTAAATATTACTGTTTTGGGTATAACTGCAATTCTTGACCAAATACTATTATTTTTATATGAATGTCTGGAAAAACTCAGATGGCATCTCATCCCACAATCACAGGCAGGAAGTGTGTAGGGACATCTATAACCAGTTACCCAATGAATTACATAGTGATCCGTACACAGCTCTGCATTGCTCTCGATTTCGTGGCTTGTATATTCGTTTCTGCTGCAATTTTTGGTTTTCTAAAGCGTCCTGTTTGAAGCTTGTACTACGTAGACTGCATGTCAACATTGATGGAGGCCCAATAATAAAGTATCGTGGTCGTCAGTCATATTTTGTGGTTTCGTTTTTCTCTAAACTAGGTTATTCTCCTATTCTTCTATATACTATTCTTCTATATGCTCATGATGTTTACACGCATTATTAAGGAATGGTGGTTCTACAAAAAAAAAATCAACGGGAATTCGCAACTGCCCTTATCGTTTGTTTTTTAGTTTCTTCCAAAAAAAATCCCCTCCCAAATTATCAAAATTCAGTATTTTTTTAGGAAAAAATATATTGACATGTCGTTCATTTGCTTCTGAAGTATTGTTCTTTAGCCTTTTATTATTCAAGCAAAAAAAGCACTGTAATGTTGCCATATCAAAACTCTGTATTTATTTTTATCTCTTTATTTTAGGCAAATTTCATGAAACGTCTAGTATAGACGTAATATCGATTTGTTAACTCACAATAAAAATTTCATTGAAATTGGAGTATTTTTAAAAATGTTCAAAATATTCTTAACTTCCTTCAGATCTACGCTTTTCTTAGTAATAGACATTTCAAGATTATCTTCCATCCACTAACAGTATACTAGTGGGATTCTTAACCTTCTTGGTGTCACTAGCTCATTTGAGAATCTGATGAAAGCTATTGGCCTCCTCCATAGAAAAATGCACATAAACACATACACATTCAAATTAAAAATATTACATTATTCACAGCAAATCAAGTCCAGGAAAAATTACATTTTTCATGAATCACCGGTTAAGATTACAGAATATTTTTCTTTTTGTACTGTACTTGATAAAACTTGTGAAAATTTTTCAAGAGCTTCATGATGCGTTATATTATGTGCAATGTTTTACGACATGAGTGGAATAAAAATAGTGATGATGATGCTGATGATGATGATAATAATAATAATAATAATAATAATAATAATAATAATAATAATAATAATAATAAATAATAATAATAATAATTAATAATAATAATAATAATAATAATAATAATAATAATAATAATAATAATAATAATAATAATAATAATAATAATAATAATAATAATTTAATAATAATAATTAATAATAATAATAATAATAATAATAATAATAATAATAATAATAATAATAATAATAATAATAATAATAATAATAATAATGATAATAATAATAATAATAATATTAATAATATTAATAATAATAATAATAATAATTTAATAATAATAATAATTAATAATAATAATAATAATTAATAATAATAATAATTCTACTTTGAGAATCCTTTGACATGGAGCGGCTCAAATCTCTGCATATATAGTGAATTAGTTCTATCAGTCAGTCAGAGGGTGAGCTGTTAGAGCTGAACAATGGAGGGTCGTTCACCCCTCTCTCCGCTGATTGACCAGCTTCAGCTGGCTTAACGCTTTCCTCGGCGTATTGAATCCAATATATATCCTGAGTCTCCTGCCAGGACCGTCACTGAGGGATGCTCACATAGGTTTTGTGCTCACTGCCTGTTCCTATTGTCAAAATCGATTAAATAATTGTTATACTGTTTCACAAACAGTTACTGATTGCTCGACCTTTAGTGGGACTTCAGTTCTCAGTACCATTAGGAGATAATACAGAGACGTTTCATGTTGGTAAAGGAGTCTAGAATTGTGTGAAATAGAGGAAGATAAATATGGGTAGATTATTTTTTTTAATTTTGTGGATCACACAGCTAGAGTAAGTCACCCATCATACGGAGTGGTGGAGGTGTGGTCCTTTCATACTCTACTGAATTATCTAATGGATCATCAGAATGAGCGGAAGTAAATTAATAAAAGAATTCAAGTCGGTTAGGAAGAAACTAATTAAGAAAAAAACGTATCTAGATAACTTGGAACAAATATATCAACAGAGGAGTTAATCAAGAATTAAGTAATTAACAAAACTGGTGAGAGAACTAATTTGTTATAGTGTTAAAGTATTTGTGGAAAAAAAAATAATCTGTGGACGTAAAATAAAAAAGAGAATGAGGAAATTGTTAAGGGAATTTAGAATCTAACGACTTTTTAGAAGTAGTTCAGGATGGCTTTTTGAAGCAGTTTGTGACAGAACCTACAAGGAAAAGTAACCTACTTGACTTGGTTCTGGCAAACAAGGAAAACCTTGTTAATAATTTAGAAATTACAGAGGAACTCGGCACAAGCGACCACAAATCAATTATCTTTAGCATTGAATGGATGTACGATAGTAGGGATGATTCAGTAATGGTCCCAGATTTTCGCTTAGCAGATTACAATGGGCTTAGAGAATACTTATCATCTCTGGACTGGGGTAACAAAGAGAGCTATCAATATGACACCTTTCTTAACACTATACAGGCTGCCCAAAGAACATTTATCCAGTATAAAGAAATTATAACAAGTAGAAATGACCAAAATGGATGAATACTAGATTCAAATATCTTTTAGGGCAGAAGAAAGGAATTTATAGGCTCATAAAAAGAGGTGAGGGTCATCTTATAAATCAGTATACTGACATTAAGAGGGACGTTAAAAAGGGGATGAAAAGCTAAACAGGACTATGAAATTAATCTTGCTAGGGATTCAAAAACTAACCCAAAAAGTTTTTTCCAGGTTTATAGAACAAAAGTTAGAGATAAGATAGGTCCCCTTAAAAATAACTCTGGGCATCTTACTGACAAGGAGAATGATATGTGCTCTATTTTTAATAATTATTTTCTCTCTGTTTTCACACAGGAAGACACTAATAATAGCCCAGTAATTAATTTTTATAGTGGCCCTAAAGAAGATAAATTATGTAATATCACAGTCACTGGCGAGAGGGTTATGAAACAAGTAGACCGACTGAAACAAAATAAATCACCGGGTCCTGATGAACTTTTTGCAAGGGTTCTCAAGGAATGCAAAATGGAACTCTGTGAATTATTAACTAACATTTTTAATTTATCCCTTCAAACAGGTGTAGTGTCTGATATGTGGAAGATGGCTAATGTAATTCCTATTTTTAAAGCAGGGGACAAGTCGCCACCATCAAATTACTGGCCAATAAGCCTGACCTCAAGTGTAGGCAAATTATTAAAGTCAATTATACCTGATATTATAAGAAGCCATCTAGATAATCATAATTTGATTAATGATACTCAGCATGGATTCACGAGGGGCCGTTCCTTCCTATCTAATTTATTAACCTTCTTCAGTAAAGCTTTTGAGACTGTTGATCACGATAAAGAATTCGATATTGTTTATTTAGATTTTAGTAAGGCTTTTGATAGAGTACCGCACCAGAGACTGATAAAGAAAGTGGCAGCTCATGGCATTGGGGGAAAAGTGCTCTCATGAATTGAGTCATGGCTCGCCAATAGGAAGCAGAGAGTGTGTTTAATGGGGTTAAATCCGAGTGGGGATCTGTAACAAGTGGCGTTCCACAGGAATCAGTCTTAGGTCCGTTGTTTATAATATATATCAATGACCTTGATGAGGGAATTACTAGTGATATGAGCAAATTCGCCGATGACACGAAGATAGGAAGGATAATTGATTCAAACGTAGATGTCAGGGAACTTCAGGAGAATTTAGACAAACTCAATTCCTGGTCAGAAAAGGGGCAGATGCAGTTCAATGTAGATAAATGCAAGGTTCTGAAGCTCAGGAGTGTCCATAACTCAACCACTTGTAAGTTAAATAACGTAGAACTTAGCCATACAGATTGCGAGAAGGACTTGGGGGTTATGGTAAGCAGCAACCTTAAACCAAGACAGCAATGCCTAAGCGTACGTAATAAGGCAAACAGATTACTGGGATTTATATCAAGAAGTGTTAGCAACAGAAGTCCAGAGGTTATATTACAGATTTATACATCATTAGTAAGGCCTCACCTAGATTATGCAGCTCAGTTCTGGTCTCCATATTACAGAATGGATATAAATTCGTTAGAAAACCTTCAGTGTAGAATGACTAAATTAATACATATCATTAGAAATCTTGGTAAATTAGACACATATGCAACACTTGGGTATCTTTATTGAGGAAACGTTTCGCCACACAGTGACTTCATCAGTCCATACAAAGAAGAATCGTGAAGAAAAGGAGGAGTTTGAGGTGGTCAGTCCCTCAACCTTGAGTCGATGTTGTCAGTCCATCAATCTTGAACAGAATACAGCATATGTGCGAAGAGGTGGCTTATATACATCCTGTCTGACACAGCAACATATTGGTATCTTAATACAGGGAATTCTTCGCTTGCCTAACCCTTGGGCACGACCTACTTCCACATTGGTCAAATGTGATGCTCACGGTTACAGTGAACAACTAGTGAGGGGAAGTGATGCTCACGGTTACAGTGAACAACTAGTGAGAGGAAGTGATGCTCACGGTTACAGTGAACAACTAGTGAGGGGAAGTGATGCTCACAGTTACAGTGAACAGCTAGTGAGGGGAAGTGATGCTCACGGTTACAGTGAACAGCTAGTGAGGGGAAGTGATGCTCACGGTTACAGTGAACAGCTAGTGAGGAGAAGTGATGCTCACGGTTACAGTGAACAACTAGTGAGGGGAAGTGATGCTCACAGTTACAGTGAACAGCTAGTGAGGGGAAGTGATGCTCACAGTTACAGTGAACAACTAGTGAGGGGAAGTGATGCTCATGGTTACAGTGAACAACTAGTGAGGGGAAGTGATGCTCACGGTTACAGTGAACAGCTAGTGAGGGAAGTGATGCTCACGGTTACAGTGAACAGCTAGTGAGGGGAAGTGATGCTCACGGTTACAGTGAACAACTAGTGAGGGGAAGTGATGCTCACGGTTACAGTGAACAACTAGTGAGGGGAAGTGATGCTCACGGTTACAGTGAACAGCTAGTGAGGGGAAGTGATGCTCACGGTTACAGTGAACAGCTAGTGAGGGGAGGTGATGCTCACGGTTACAGTGAACAGCTAGTGAGGGGAAGTGATGCTCACGGTTACAGTGAACAGCTATTTAGGGGAAGTGATGCTCACGGTTACAGTAAGCAGCTAGTGAGGGGGAGTGATGTTCACGGTTACAGTGAACAACTAGTGAGGGGAAGTGATGCTCACGGTTACAGTGAACAGCTAGTGAGGGGAAGTGATGCTCACGGTTACAGTGAACAACTAGTGAGGGGAAGTGATGCTCACGGTTACAGTGAACAACTAGTGAGGGGAAGTGATGCTCACGGTTACAGTGAACAGCTAGTGAGGGGAAGTGATGCTCACGGTTATAGTGAACAACTAGTGAGGGGAAGTGATGATCACGGTTACAGTGAACAACTAGTGAGGGGAAGTGATGCTCACGGTTACAGTGAACAACTAGTGAGGGGAAGTGATGCTCACGGTCACAGTGAACAGCTAGTGAGGGAAGTGATGCTCACGGTTACAGTGAACAGCTAGTGAGGGGAGGTGATGCTCACGGTTACAGTGAACAGCTAGTGAGGGGAAGTGATGCTCACAGTTACAGTAAGCAGCTAGTGAGGGGGAGTGATGTTCACGGTTACAGTGAACAGCTAGTGAGGGGAAGTGATGCTCACGGTTACAGTGAACAACTAGTGAGGGGGAAGTGATGCTCACAGTTACAGTGAACAACTAGTGAGGGGAAGTGATGCTCACGGTTATAGTGAACATCTAGTGAGGGGAAGTGATGCTCACGGTTACAGTGAACAACTAGTGAGGGGAAGTGATGCTCACGGTTATAGTGAAGAACTAGTGAGGGGAAGTGATGCTCACAGTTATAGTGAAGAACTAGTGAGGGGAAGTGATGCTCACGGTTATAGTGAACAACTAGTGAGTGGAAGTGATGCTCACGGTTATAGTGAACAACTAGTGAGGGGAAGTGATGCTCACAGTTATAGTGAACAACTAGTGAGGGGAAGTGATGCTCACGGTTATAGTGAACAACTAGTGAAGGGAAGTGATGCTCACGGTTACAGTGAACAACTAGTGAGGGGAAGTGATGCTCACGGTTATAGTGAACAACTAGTGAGGGGAAGTGATGCTCACGGTTATAGTGAACAACTAGTGAGGGGAAGTGATGCTCACGGTTATAGTGAACAACTAGTGAGGGGAAGTGATGCTCACGGTTATAGTGAACAACTAGTGAGGGGAAGTGATGCTCACGGTTACAGTGAACAACTAGTGAGGGGAAGTGATGCTCACCTTTACAGTGAACAACTAGTGAGGGGAAGTGATGCTCACGGTTACAGTGAACAGCTAGTAAGGGGAAGTGATGCTCACGGTTACAGTGAACAACTAGTGAGGGGAAGTGATGCTCACGGATACAGTGAACAGCTAGTGAGGGGAAGTGATGCTCACGGTACAGGAACAACTAGTGAGGGGAAGTGATGCTCACGGTTACAGTGAACAGCTAGTGAGGGGAAGTGATGCTTACGGTTACAGTGAACAACTAGTGAGGGGAAGTGATGCTCACGGTTACAGTGAACAACTAGTGAGGGGAAGTGATGCTCACGGTTACAGTGAACAGCTAGTGAGGGGAAGTGATGCTCACGGTTACAGTGAACAGCTAGTGAGGGGAAGTGATGCTCACGGTTACAGTGAACAACTAGTGAGGGGAAGTGATGCTCACGGTTACAGTGAACAACTAGTGAGGGGAA